>RCUC01133445.1:0-61205 GCA_003697995.1 Taxidea taxus jeffersonii | reverse complement strand
TCCTTCCTTCCTTCCTTCCTTCCTTCCTTCCTTCTTTCCTTCCTTCCTTTCCTTCTTTTTAAGATTTTAAAAATTTATTTGACAGAGAGATACACAGTGGGAGAAGGAACACAAGCGGGGGAGTGGGGGTGGGAGAGGGAGAAGCAGGATTCCTGCCAAGCTGGGAGCCTGATGCGGGGCTGGATCCCAGGACCCTGGTATCACGACCCTAACCTAAAGCAGATGCCTAACGACTGAGCCACCCAAGTGCCCCAGATTCTTTCTTTTTTGAAGGGACTGTGGAAAGGAAAGTCTAGAAGCAGCTCATGATAAATTTTTAAAAAATATTTTATTTATTTGAGAGAGAGAAAGAGAACAAGCAAAGAGGAGGGGCAGAGGGAGGAGGAGAAGCAGACTCCTAGATGCGCAGGGAGTCTGACATGGGGTTTGATCCCAGGACCCTGAGATCATGACCTGAGCCCAAGGCAGACGTTTAACTGACTGAGCCTCCCAGGTGCCCCCATGACAAATTTTTAAAAGGAATTAATGTGCATATAAAATTCTAGAAAATACCACATTAGATCCACTGAATGGTCTTTTTATCACTTTAAAGGGACGTGAAATGGGTCTTTGTGGGCTGCACAGGTGGAGGAATAAGGCGTTTGTTCCATCACTGAAGCTTTATCTTGGGTGGATCACTCCCCACTCTGAAGGCATCATGCATGAATGCACGCACGCATTCATTCGACTAAGACTCATCGGGTCCCTATAGTGTGGAAATCCCTATGCGCCACAGGACGATTTCCTGCTCTCCTGGGGCTCGGGGCTCTGGATTCTGCAGCAGTACAGCCTGGAACTAAAGCATCCTTGCGGTTGCTGGGAAACATACCTCGGACTCCGTGCCACTGAGCCTACATTCTTGTCCAGCTTAGCTAGTGTCACTGATTGGCCTTGGGCTGGTCACGTGACCAAGGGTCCGCCTGTGCTTATGTGTATTTCCTCATCGGTAAACTAGGGACATGGCCCATCTATCTCGGCTGGTCCTGCCGATTTCTCAGTGTGGTCATGGGATTTGCTAACACATATGCAAGGGCTTTATCTTCTGCAACATGTTCTACTGGGTTAAGCTAATAATATCAATACAAAAATAATAATTTCAAAATGTTATTATTTCAATCATTATACTTTTATAATGAGTTTTTTTTTTTTTTCATCTGTGAAGCTCATAAAGTCAAGGTTTAGAGGTGCTTTGGAGAGATGGTATAAAGCAAAACTTCACAGCTAAGCTGAGAGAGTGTGAAGCCTTGCCTTCAGCCTCCCTCCAGCAGGTCTGAGGGTCTGCAGATCCTCCTGGGGATGCATGCTCCCAACACAGCTTTGTCTCCTGCCCTCCCATGAAGAAGCAGAATGGCCTAAGCTCTGGGCTTGATATCAGTGTCACCTGGTGGTTGCGGCACAGAATTATCTCATATTCGAAACAAACTCAGTTCATGAGGTGTTGCACCATCCATCCTTTCTCCAAGGAACAGAGCCTTTGGGGGAGTCCTGAGGGCAGGAAGTGGACTGTCTGCCCTTAGGGACAATGGGCAGAGGACATCCTGCTCAGTGGTGGCCCTCATTGCATGCCGCTCTTCACAACCCATGTACAGGCAACAGGAAGGGAAGTCTTGGAGGGCTCACCGTGTGCCAGACCTTTGTTCTATGCCCTGGCCCTAGAATGGCTTGCTTAATCCTCACAGCGAAGCAGGCACTATTTTATTGCTATTTTATAGTTAGCAATACAGAGGCATAGCAAGGTGAAGTAACTTACCAAAGTCACGTAAGTCATGAGTGGGAGTGAACCTGGATTTTATTTTTTTTTGTTTTTTTAAAAGATTTTATTTATTTATTTGACAGATCACAAGTTGGCAGAGAGGCAGGCGGGGGGTGGGGAGAAGCAGACTCCCTGCTGAGCAGAGAACCGGATGCGGAACTCGATCCCAGGACCCGAGATCATGACCTGAGCTGAAGGCAGTGACTTAACTAACTGAGGCACCCAGGCGCCCCTTATTTTTTATTTTTTTAAAGAATTTTTTGATTTGACAGAGATTGAGAGAAGGAGAGAGAGCACAAGCAGGGGCAGCAGAAGAGGGAGAGGGGGAAGCAGGCTCCCTGCTCAGCAGGGAACCTGATGCGGGACTCCATCCCAGGACCCTGAGATCATGACCTGAGCCGAAGGCAGAGGCTTAACCCACTGAGCCACCCAGGTGCCCTGAACCTGGATTTTAAAGGCAGAGCTTGCCCCTCAAAACTGTAGCACTGTGGGGTCTCTCAGTGTGCTTCTATTTTAAGCTCTTGTTTTTTGAGAAATTTGTCTTTTTTCTGCATGATTCCCTGCCTTTTTTTTTTTTTTTTTGGACTTGGGCTTTACTACTAATGGAGGACCATGGTTAATAAAAATTCTATCTATTTGTCTATCCATTCACCCATCTATCCATCTATCTGTCTAGTAATCACTTATTCAGAGAATATTGAGGGGACAGACTCATAACACATAGTGGAAAACTTTTTCCACTGCGAAGTCAGAGATGTCTGGATTTATAGCCAAACATCCACGTGTGACCTCATATAAACTAGTCTCCATGAACCGTAGTTTCCTGATACACGAAATGGGGATTATAATACCTATTTTGATTGCAGGAACGTTATGCAATTAGAAATAATAGTCTTAACATATCTAGCACAGAGTAAATGTTTGATAAATGTTAATTCTGCCATAAAAAGTGTATACAGCTTATTCTCTGCTCTCCCTATTTCCATTTGACTGTAACTTGCTATATGTTACCTCTACCAAAGCAAAATAAACCTGGGACACCTACTGTCTTGATAGATATTGCAAATGTCTGTGTAGCTCTTATGACCATGAATGTGGAATGAACACAGGAACATCCTTGGGCTCTGCTGCCCCTGGGAGAAAGTGTCTCACACCAGGAACCTATTGGTTAAGCTAGGTTAGGCTATGACTCAGTAACAAACAGCCCCACATCCCAGTCCTTAAGCTGAAAATAATAAACTTTTATTTATCTCTCACTCTATGTGAGCATTGTATCTGTGAGGTGGCTCTGATCTCCACAGTATCCCATGGATCCAGGATGATGGAGGCTCCGTCACCATTGAGCTGCACCGTCTGAGACACATGGGGTTCCAGGGGGGCTATTGTAGGGGAAGAGAATGCTAAAGAATCTGTATTGGGAGTTCAAGCTTCAGGCTGAAAGTGGCACACATCCCTTCAGGTCACAGCCTGCAGGTCTGTTGTGACCCTGCCTGACTGCACAGGGCAGGGAAATCCTGCCCTACATTGGAGGAAGAGGAGAAATAGATGTGGACTGTCACTTTGAGACCCTCCTCAGGTAGGATCTTGTTTCTGTTCAATTGGTCATTTCTCTGTAGCTTGGATCCCAATCAGAAAGTGATGTCTTTCTGCTAGGACATGTAAAACCTCCTTCCTTTTTCTTTGTAGACAAAAAAGGAGGCCTGCAGTAGGGGTAGGACAACCAGAGAAAGAAGTCCTTGGGTTTGTGTCTCTGGGTTGTGATGTTGAGAGGGTGTCGAGCCAAGGGAGAGGCATGAGGATGTCCCTCTACAGAATGTTCAATATTAAGAATGTCAGTTTGTACAGTGATGGCAAACAGAGGTTAGGGCTTTAAAGGTTAAAACACCTGGACTGTCCAGTCCCAGTGCTGAGATGAACTTGGCCTCTGACAGGATTCTGGAGATGCGAACATCACCATTAGTATCAACCTCAAAAGTAAAGAATGCCCCAGATGGTCAACATTTTCTCTGCTAACTCATCAGACTGCATCATTCATATAAGAATTAATAATTTTGAAGCCTTGGAGGATGTAATTTTGTTCAGAGCTCTTTTTGCTTTGGGGTCCAGATGCATGGTGTTGTGATGGGAGAAGATCGATGTGGGGTCACTGAGCTATCACTTATCAGCTGTTTGGCTTTGGGCTTACTTCTTCATCCTCAGTTTCCTCATCAGTAAAATGGGGACAATGATAACTCTGATGGTGCAGGATTGTCATGACCATCAAATGAAAGAGCCTGGTGCTACATTCAGTTGTGGCTGATTCAATGCCAGGCATTATTTTGTGTTTCATACATTTGCTCATTGCTGGTTAGATGGAGGTGTCAGCGTACGCTCCTGTATACCCTCAGTGGCCCAACAGTGATGCTAATTTGGATCCCAAATTAGTGCTCTGTCCTCTCATCTGCCCACTCGGGCTTCTTTCTGTACTAATGAGACTCAACATGCCAAGCTGGTTCTCACCCAATAACCCCCTTCTTGTCCCCAAATGAAGCTTAATGATTTTGTCCTGCCACTGTTAGCAGGACCCCTCCAGCCACCAGTCTTCCACCCCTACCATCAGTGAGGGGGTTGGTGAGCCCTATTTTGGGTGGGGGTTGGGTGGGGGAGAACATCAGAAGATGATAGTCAACTGCCTACGGAGCAAGTGATGCTGGGGGACAAAAGCTAGGAAAGAGACAGAAGAGGGGACAGAAAATAAGTCTCCCTCAGTAAATGGCTTTATTCTGGAGCGATGTTGGTACATTTAAGAAATGGATACTGATTGAATTGCAGAAACAGAGCAGTGCTTTGCTGGTCACTGGGCTCTGTGATAACACAGGTGTTTATCTGAAGCCCTTCTTACACATGCATACATGGCAACTTTCCTAGTTAATTAGAAACAGAGTTTTACCGCTGGGACATCCCATCTCCCATCAATCTCTGGGGCAGACAACTGCTTGACGGAAGTAAATTTTCCAGCTTTGATGGCATTTGTGATTGGGGCAGGAAGGACCTTGGAGAGGCATCATGTTAGCAGCCTCTGCCCACAGGCTGTCCCTTGTGGGGACACATATATGACACATTGCAGTGATGATGCCAGTCTTTCCACGGATTCTTCTCAACAATGACAATATGTTGAGTAATAATTAAAAATAAATAGCTAACATTTATTAAGTTGTTGCCTACATGCTAAGTGCTTTGCACTAATTTTCTCATTTTATGATAACCCCAGAGGGATAGACTATTGCTATCCTGTTACACAGACAAGTTTTGGAAGGTTGAGTAATGGGCACCAAAGGCAGAGTTGTGACCAGGACACAGCCCTGCCTTCCAGGAGCTCATAGTCCAGCAAGGACACATGTGTTGAGGAAATGCTGTGTGTTAAACATGGGCAGCAATGAGACTGTGCTATGGAACTCCACGGAAGCCAAGTTAGCCCAACACTGGGATGTTAAAGCAGGCTTCCTGGAGGAGGTGATATTTGGACTGAGACTGGAATAGTCAAGGCAGGCACAAGATGGGGTGGAATGACCCTCCCCAATAGACCTTATAGGGTGTGGTTTTCAGCAGGTTCCTCTGGCTTGTTTCAGTCTACCAGTTATGGTCTGTGCAAAAATGGCAAGTTGGAGGTTAAGGCTTTTGAGGTTAAAAAACAAAGAATACCAGGAATGTCTCACGCCTCAGAGAACAGCTGCCCAGTCTAAGTGGCTGAATAGCTCTTGAATTTGGCTTCTTAGTACGAGAGCAAATACCAGGAGGAGAAGGCGGCACAATTGTTTGTGTGGTGGGAGGGACATGTGGGTTCTGTGCAAGGGTGGGGTGGAGGACTGGATGAGGAAAGAGGAGGCTGGAGAAGGGGACTGGGCCAGTCCCTCCAAACTCTCATAGGCCAGCTAAAGTGTTTGAAAGCAGTAGGGGTCCCCAGAAGGCTGTTTAACATAAAAAGACAGGCTGGCCTTCTATTTCAGAAACGTGGCTTTGGCAGTAAGAGAAGTAGATTGAATAGGAAAAGCTGAGAGTCGGGGAGACCAAACAGGGAGGTGACTCAGTGATCTGGGCAGATGACAGGTGACAGAGGTCTGGACTAGAGTCGTGGTGATGGAGACAGAGGGGAGTGGACACCCATGTAGGAGGGAAGGGAAAGCAGCACACGGGTCCCAGTGATGGACAGCTATGATGGAGGAGGGGAGCAGGGGATCCCGCTCGGGTTACTTGGGTACTTGGGTTACTGGAGAGATGGTGGTGGCATCTGTCAGGGTAGGAAATAGCACATCGTAGCAGATATTTTAAGTAAGCAGAAATAATGAGGCATCATCACAAAAGCAACTTTATTTTTTATCTCTTACTATTCCTTTAAGTCTGCTGAGTAGGGTGAAAGCTTGGACAGGTCTCAGGGCTTTTGTGGTCTCTTAGGTGACCCCAGGTCCTTAGTCACTTTATGTCACAAACACAGCCTCAGTAAACATGCAAAGGGTCCAGTCCAATATATTAGTTAGCCTCCAATCCTCACTTAAGTATTGGGTCCCCACCTCCGTCCCACTGAGGCCCTCTATTCCCAGCTGCTCTCATTCTCCCCACTTTCCAGCAGCTGAGTCTGATCCTACCAGTGTGGGAGTGGGGGACAGGAGGGGGACAGGGACAGGGAAGGCTTTACAACTAATGCTGCAGTGAGCTAGCTCTGCCCTTGCTCTTGGCCTGGCAGCTGCTCAAGGCACTCTCTCAGGCCCTTTTGTGCATTCTCTGCTGACTCCCTGCTGGGCCCTCTTTCAGGGGAAATGCTTCTCTTTTCGAGGGTGGCCCATTCACTCTTCAGCTTCTGTTTCCACCCAGATTGTCCTTCTCTGTCTGCAGGCTGAGACCCCCAGCCTGGCAGGATCGATTAGGGCAACTCGGGGTCAACATTTCTTTTTCTTTTTCTTTTTAAGTTATGTGAGTCACCATACAGGACATCGTTAGTTTTTGATGTGGTGTTCCATGATTCATTGTTTGCGAATGACACCCAGTGCTCATTACAACAGGTGCCTTCCTTAATACCATTCCTCCACCCTCCTCCCCTCAGAAACCTTCAGATTGTTTCCCAGAGTCCATAGCCTTCCCCCCCTCCACCCCCACTGAAGGAGGGCAAACCATAGGGGTCAACATTTCTATCAGGGGTTCATCTCTATTCTGCCGGCTTTCCTGCTTTGATCTGCTTTTTGATCTGCACTTACTTCCCAGACACTGGACTGAATTCTGCCACTGCAGCTCTGACTTTCCCCTGCAGGACTCAGGGTGAATTTGCTGTGTTCCCCTTTGTGGGGAGTGCATATCAAAGCCTCTCACCAGCTGGGGTCAGTGGGTAGCACCCCTCCATCACTCCCCAGTGGGGGTGGTTGATACTCCCAGCTCCCAGTGACTATCTCTAAAGGAAACTCTCTTCAAAAAATAAATTTCTTTTTTTTTAATTGAAATACTGTTGACACACAATGTTACATTAGTTTCAGGTGTACAACATCGTGTTGAGAGAAGTCTGTACCTTAGGTTGTGCTCACCACACCTGCAGCTCCCATCTGTCACCGTAGAGTGATGTTACAATATCACTGACAATATTCCCTCTGCTGTATCTTTAACTGCTATGACTTAGTCATTCCCACAGCTGGAAGACTGTATCTCCGACTTTCCTTCACCCATTTTGCCCATCCCTCACCTCCTCCTTTCTGACAACTATCAGTTTGTTTATTCATCTGTTTGATTATTTTTCTGTTTTGATCACATATCAGTGAAATCATATGGTATTTTTCTTTCTCTGTTTGACTTTTTTCACTTAGCATAATACCCTTTAGGTCCATCCACATTGTTGCAAATGGTAAGATCTTATACTTTTTCATGGCTGAGTAATAGTCCACTACATGCACGCACGTGCACGTGTGAATGTGTGTGAGTGAGTACACATATGTGTATCTATATAGACACATGTATTTATCTACTGCACCTTCTTTACCCAGTCATCTATCAGTGGACCCTTGACTTGCTTCCATAATTTGGCTATTGTAGATAATGTTGTGATAAACATAAGGATACATGAGTCTTATTGATATATGTGTTCAGTGTTTTTTGCCTTTTTGAGTAAATACACAGGAATGGAATTACTGGGTCATATGGTATTTTTATAAAAAATAAATTTCTTAATATTTATTAAAATATTTTTAAATACTTTTATGGACAATTGATCATTTCGCTGGTTCTCATCATCGTGTTTGAAATGTCACACCAATGTCTGTACTACGCCTGATTTTGGAGTCTGGCATCTATTGTATGTTTCAATCTCCTTTGAAAGCCCCACTTTAATAGCCTGTTGCATTATCCTTTCAATCTTTTCCTTTTCCACCTTCTCTGTTAGAGCTGTATGGCTGTGCTGCAAAGTGGGCACAGAAAGCATCTTGTCTCTGTATTTCAGCTCAGGATCTGGAGAAACTGGGACATTAAATGATTGGACATTGTGAGTTTAGATTAATCGACTAAAAGCCTATGGAAGTGGCTGAGTCAGGAGGGGTGGGCTCAGCAGCTGTGGATGACCTCCGGACAGGTATAGCAATAACCACACAAAGCTGTGCCTGAAGTCAGCATTCCTGGGTGGGACAGAGCCTCAATAGCATGGATGTCACACAGGCTGGGGCTGCCTGAGAAGTAAACTTGAGCCAAGAGCTCACCCAGGGCCCTAACCTGTGTCCCCAGGCAGGAATAGGCAGAGTAGAGCATTAAGTTGAACATATTTTATGCTCTTTGTGATCTGGGGTAAGTTCCTTAACCTCTCTGGGCCTCAGTTTCCTTATTTGTTTTTTCCCCCCTTATTTATTAAGTAGAAGTAATAATAGCTTCTTCACAATGTTGTCACAAAGACTAGATGAAATAACATCTATAAAATTCTGGCATATTGCAACTCCAGTGGGCAGAGTGAAGACTGGGATATCTTCTCTATTTTAATTCTAGCAATTACTACCAAGGGGAGAAAGTAGGCTGTGTTTCCAGGTCCAAAGGAAGAGAAGGCAGGAGTATTTAGGATGCTTGCCTTGAGAAGAGGGAAGCCCTGAAGGCCCTGGAGCCAGAGACCTGGGAGCTTGGTGGCATTGCCCAGAAAGCAGGCACTGACAGCAAAAACCCGAGGGCAGTCCAAACACACTAGGGCACTTGGACCATGCATTTGCTTTGCTTGAGTTGAATCTCAATGGGGGCAAACATAGGAAATCCATCTGTAGGTACTGCCTCTGTTATCTTCAGGCCCTAAAATGCTATCTGCTTGAATTCATATGTACTTTTTAAAAAAGATTTTTTAAATTTATTTGTTAGAGAGAGAGAGCACAAGCAGGGGGAGCAACAGATAGAGAAGCAGGCTCCCCGCTAAACAGGGACCCTAACATGAGACTCAGTCCTAGGACTCTGGGATCATGACCTGAGTCAAAGACCAATGGTTAACTGATTGAGCTAGCCAGGCTTCCAAATTCATATTTTAAAATGGAATATAGTGAAACTATGGAGACAGAAACAAGATCAGTGGTTGCCTGGGTTTTTTGGGGGGAGTAAGAACGGGGTGGGGGAATGACTAGGTGGAACACAGAGGACTTTGAGGGCAGTGAAAATACTCCGTATGACTCCATAATGATGGATATGTGTTATAATACATCTGTCCAAAGCCATAGGACATACAGCACCGAGAGTGAACCCTAAGATAATCTAGGGACTTTGAGGGAAAACGTGTCTATGCAGGCTCATCGGTGGTAACAAATGTGCCATGTGGCAGGGGATGTTGATGATGGGGGAGCCTAACCCTGCATGGGGGCAGGGGGCTAGAGGAAACCTCTGTACCTCCTTCTCAATTTTGCTGTGAGCTGCTCTAAAAAAGTTGCATCTTTGTCAACACTAGACTATGTTTTGTGTTGAGCCGCACTACCGCTCCTGTTCATCACGACATGAGTAATGAGTCTGCAGAGCATGGAGGTCCTGCTCCCCATAGCCCCAGAATCCTGCTGGTGCTGGGTTTACCTTAACTGATGGGACCGGTGGCTTATCCCTGCAGAGTGTCTGTATGTGTGCGCGTGCTTGCGCACGTGTGCATGTGTGTGTGCGCGCGTGTGTGCTTGGGAGGAGACAACGGGTGGGAGGATGATGAAGAAAAAAAAAATGTGACAAGCACTTACTTTAGCTGTAAGCCTTCTGGCTTCTCCCTGCTCTTCTCCAAGGATGTTTCTGTTAAGCCTAAGTGATGGAGAGTCCCTAGCAGTGGGAAAACGTCACCAGGGTGTGTTTCCTGTGGATACTTGCTGACATGGTTATCACATAGGTATTAGGTACCATGTAAACATGGACTTCCTGTATGAGGAAATTAATTTCTCTTTGTGCTGGGGTGCGGATGGGGGCTCATCTTATGTCAGTCTTTACCCTGAAAAGCGTCAAGTCTTTGTTTGTAGCACCTAGTAGGCCTGATAAAATTGGCTGGTTGGGTGATTGACGGTTTCTGTGATTTGGGGTCTCCAAGTTGAACATGCCTCAGAATCACCTGGGGGTTTGTTCAAACAGACTGCTGGGCCCCATGCCCGGGGTGTCTGCTTGAGTACACCAGGCAATTTCCCAGGTGACCGATGCTGCTGGCCAGAGGACCATGGTTTGAGGACGACCAGGCCTGCCTGTAAGCAATTGTAGTAAAAGTTGATGTCATCTCTTTTAGGCATCCAAACAAACTAAGTTTACTCTGAGGGGTTTAGAGTGTTCTATGGTCAAAAGGAAAATGACACATAGCCTTTTTTAACCTGGGCCTTTCCCAGGAATCCAAAAGCAAAGCTCAGGTCAACCCCAGCACGGAGAACAGATTCTAGGCCTGAGGCAAGATATAGTTTCCACACTCCAGCATGGCCCCAGCCCTTGGTGGCCAGTGATTGGCAGAGACTGTGAGTTTAACTGCTGGGCTGTGTTGTCTGACAATGGCTCCCCAGGAACCATGCCCAAGTACTGAGAGGGAACCAATCAAACAAAGGCAGGATTCCCACTTCAGCATCCTCGTTCACGTCTGAGTGCTCCTTCTTGTGCTCCTTGTTCTGGTGTGCTAGGCTTGTCTAGTAGACGTGCCCCTCGTGTCACTCAGCTGGCCTGTTGGGCCCATAGCTAGGGGAGAACGCAGGCCTGCCCCTTCCTCTTGGCTCCATTTCCTTGTCACTGGCTGGCTGGATAAAACTTCTCAAAAAGCCATGTTTTTACAGTTACTTTTCTCATGGAGAAGAGCAAATTTGAGTGAGGACAGAGCAGATGTAAAGTCTTTTCTAAAACCTCACTATGTAGGAAGGGGGTTTTCTTTGTGGACCAAGGTCAAAAGATGAAGGTTTCCTCTCTCTCCTGTGATGGCATGATATTGATTATTATGTCTCCACAACACACTTACCTACTCTTACTAAAGTATCTTTCCTAAAAAAACACCAGAGGCAATGTGTGGTTTAAGTGAGATACTCAAAATGTCTTCACACCTGTTATGTCATGTGGTCCTCATGACAACACATCATGGCTGACATGTTGCAGACATGATGAAGCTTTTTCCCGGTTTAACTCACAAATGAACTCAGATGGGAAGGAAGAGAAGAAGTAGCCATCTACCACACAGGGGGCATTGTGTCACTCATGGATTTTTTAATCCTCACAATGTCATTACATGGGTATGGCTGATCTCATCTCATGGATGATGACAAGGAAGCTCAGAGAGGATTAAGTGACTGGTATATAGTCACACAGCTGGTAAGTGGTGGGGTCAGAATTGAAACCCAGCCCCATGGCCAGAGAGCTGGGGTTGCTTCCCCTGCAGAGTAGTGCTCTTTAGGACAGCTGTCACCCAAGAGGTCTTCAAAAGCTGGTGACAATTTCGTTCTTGGAATAATTGAGCCACTTTCTCAGGTTACCTCTTTGGTAAGCTCTTTGTGTCAGCCCTTACCCTCACACAGGATTTCTGGTCCACTGTCTCAGAAAGTCACATGATTTTGGATTTCATCTTCCCCATACACTCAAATCTCTGTTATGAAGAGAGACCTAAAGCGAATATTTGATTTGCTTCATTCAAGATTACCAAACTGGCGAGGGGTGGGTCTGGACTTCAAATCAGCCTCCCTGGCTCCAGGCCAGTCATTCTTTGTGCTCAGTGATAACTATGGGAAGTGTTCAGGGCTTGGGTTTCTCCCTTCTCACATTCCCAAACTGGGGGCAGGGTAAAGCATGTGGACTCAGAGATGTTATTTTCATGCTGTTTCTGCTAAAGGTCAAAGTGGCAATGCTGTTCTGGCCATATCTGGCGTCTCCGGTGAGTTATTTATGCCTAACTACACAGCCTTTTAACGTACACGTGCCATTTACACACGCACAGACGCCATCTACGCATCTGAAGGATGGTTATGACCACAGCCTCTCTATTATTTTACAAAAAGCGCCAGGAAATACAGAACGCCGATATAAAAGTTGATATAAAGATTGGCGGTGTGTACGCTTTGACATTACATAAATATATATAGGCATTGTAAAAGTTAACAACCGTTTTATTTATAATTATATTGCAGATTGATATTTTTATATCCACATTGTCAACGGTAACCTTTCTGCCTTCACTTCAGTCTTGGCCTCCGATGTTGATACTAGATTTTTATGTCTGGTTTTCCTTCTGTGACATCAGGGCACACACGGTCTCTCCTGAGTCATAGTGGTATTGGTGTCACTCATTGGTTTCTCCAGGAAACAAACAAACAAACACAAAAGCATTCTTGTCCCCTGGATTCATAATTCTTGGTATCCTGGCATACAGTCGGGCATCTGTTCATTGCTGTGTAAGTACAAACTGAACTTGCCCTGTTCTCTACAACCCGTAATAATACTTCTGGATGCCACATCTGTCTTGCACCATAGAAAAGTTACATCTGGTTAAAATTTGAGCCCCTGGATTAAGAAATGTCAGTTATCTGACTCTTCCAGGTTTACAAGAATGTAGATCCAAACTCTCCTCCTCGCATACGAACGAGGAAGATTATAGCACGTCTTTATCCCCTACTTAGCTCTGCTTGAAGGGAAAAAAAAAATACCCCATCTTAAATATTTGTTCTTTTCTACAGAAGATTTCTTATTGAACAGGGAACTAGTGCCTTCAGCTGGCAGGAAACCATCTTGGTGTGGCTTTTAAAGGGGAAAGGGAAAAGCGGTATCTGCATGGTAGGCAGAACTAGTGACCCTAGAAAATGCTATTTCCTTTCTTGATGGGCTCAAATTAAACATTTTCTCTTATTTATTTATTGTTAAGATTTTATTTATTTATTTGAGAGAAAGATAGAGAGAGAGAGAGAGAGCATAAGCAGGGGGAGGGGCAAGAGAACCAGGCTCTCTACTGAGCAGGGAACCCGACAGGGTCTTGATCCCAGGACCCTGGTATCAGGAATTGAGCGGAAGGCAGACACTTAACCCACTGACCCACCCAGGTGCTCCATTGCTGGGCTTAAATTAAACAGTGTCTAGATTATGGCAGGGCTGCAGGTGGGACAGCTTGGTGCCCATGGAGGAAAGAGCAACCTCTGGGAGCTGGGGGTGTGGATTCTGTGCCAAGCTTTACTGCTTATTACTTACATGATCTCCCTAAGCCTCAGTTTCCCTGTCAGTCAAAGATGGCATTGAAAGGTACTCTGTTACCTACCTTGTGGAATAGTGTGTGCAAAGGTTTGGAAAAAGTGCGATGCATGATTTTTTTTTTCCCCTCATGGTTTCCCTGGATAAATTTAATCACTTGTTCACTCAGCCAACACGTTTTAATCTAATTGCTAAACAAAGACTTAAAGTTCTGTCTGAAGGATGCAGCCTGATGTGAGTGTGGGGTCCACGCCTGCTGATGGATGCGGGTTTGTTATTTCTGGCATGTGCACGTCATCTGCCTGCTACACCTAGGACTAGTTCAAGATTTTCTGTTAGAGAGGCTGGATGAGCCTTTTGCAAAGCATCAGGCATATTTACCATCTCCTTGCTTGGATGAGAAAAATGTGGTCTTGGGAGGAGCCTCCTCTCTGCTCTATCAGGCACTAGGCATACCATTATTCAGTTATTCCTAAAAACTTCATGATACTTCTCCATCTGCCAGATAATCATTAGTGGTTAGAAGTATGGCAGAAAGGAGGGGCACCTGGGCACCTGGCTGGCTCAGTGGGTTAAAGCCTCTGCCTTTGGCTTAGGTCATGATCTCAGAGTCCTGGGACCGAGCCCTGCATCGGGCTGTCTGCTTAGCAAGGAGCCTGCTTCCCTTCCTCTCTCTCTGCCTGCCTCTCTGCCTACTTGTGATCTCTGTCTGTCAAATAAATAAATAAATAAATCTTAAAAAAAAAAAAGTGTGGCGGAAAGGAGAACAAAGTCCTATCCCCAGGAGCTTGCCTGGTGGTGCCTCCCAGTGTATCCCAACATGGGGATATGTTAATATCCCCACTTCTATATAATATATAGTGGGGATATAGCAATATTCCCATTTACATAGCAGGAAAATGAGGTTTGGATTTGCAAAGGGCCCTGCCTAACCTCATGTCAACATCACCTAGACGGTGCATGGAACCATCCATGAGAAAGCCAGACTCTGTCCCCAGAGCCCCTGCACTTTCCCCTACATTCTGCCCCTCCATGAAGCTGTGCTGGGTTTGCACCGAGGAGTCAAAAAGTTGGTGATGACAATCCAGGTGATAGCCAGACCAACAAACAAGGTGTTATCTTCCTCTGAACCCACAGTGGCAACACCAGGAGAGTGATCCAGTGACCAGATGTTAGCTCTGGGTTGGCGGGAGTAATGGTGACCACTGTGTTCCAGGAAGGAGCTGGTACCGGTGGGCTATCCCTGGGGAGGACACAGATGACATACACATGAAACATTTCTTGGATTCAAGCTGAGTTCATTAGGTAAACCATAGCTCCCTGCTCTGCACTACAGGGTGGGCCCCAAATGTGTAGGTAAGGATTCAACCAAGAATCTAGGGCTCACCCACTAGCGTCATCCAAGTCTTTTATTTGTTGGCCATATGCTAAAAAGAGTGACATAGATTTTCCTTGTTTTAATTACTGGTTACACAGGGGGACACATTTGGGCTATCGAGAGGAAGTGAATGGTCTCACTTATGTCTACTTCTCCACACTACCCTTTGCCACACCTCTACATTCAGACTCTGGGGCAGCCAGAGGGCACCATCCCAAAGTTTTGCCTTGTTTCATGCCTCTTGGCTTATACACTTGAGGATCCTTTCATGTTTCACTGTGGTCTGTGTCCTAGTCTTGGTTCACCTCACTGCGGTCACGATCCATCTTCTGATGGCCACCGTTGGGTGTGGGGAGCCCACAGGGGAGGGCTCTCCCAAGCTGTCCAAGTCCCCAGCACAGGGTCTGGGCACTATACCATCCACTTCTGCATCTGACCTGTGAGTCTGCACCATCAGGCTACGAGATCCTCAGGCACAGGGACTATCAATCTCTCTTCTGTTTTCATAGCATCTGCCATTGTGTCTGGCACATAGTAGGTGCTCAAGAGATGCTTGTTGACTGGGGACAAAATGTATGAGTCACTCAGCAGTAGATGAAAAGGAAACACTGTGGAAACACGCTGCCAACACCCCACAGTAACTCTGCTCAGGGACTGTGGTGTGCCATGCTGGAAACCTGTGTGCCATGTGTGTTCCAGAAACACCTTCTCTTTAGCTGTCAGTTTGGTGAAAAAGCATTCCTAAGTCTGCAGGGCTGCGTTCAATGACTGCCTTTGAATCCTTGAGCATGGCCCTATCTTGGGCCAGAAGCCAACTGCCGGGCAACATTAACAGTTACAAATCCAGGAATAGCAGGACCCCAAGTGGCTCTTATGACAAGAACAAAGTGATGTAACTTTTCTGTCTGGCCTAGATAAAGACATCCTTTGAGGGCCAGACATACGTCTTATTTATCTCTAGAGCCACAGCATGAGTCATGGGCATGGCACGTCTTTGGTGCTGATTAATGTTAATTGTTACTTGCTGAACGTTTGCTGACTGGTTGCTGAATGCGTACATGAGCCCACAGTTATCCACCATAACACTTTATAGATGCCAAGTCCCACTGAAGAATGAAGAATTGCCAGGACTTGGGGGAGACACAACAGACCTTTGGATTTCAATGATTTTAAGGTTCGATGGTGGATAAAGTAATAATTTTGTGAGAGCCTGCTATATTTTGTGAGAGCCTACTCTGTATTCGTAACTTCACACACATTATCTCACTTAATCTTTGATTCAGTGCGGCTGAAATGTACGGCCGTCCAAGCTTCATGAATGAAGAATGGAAGCTCAGAGACGGGGAGCTATTTGCCTAAGCCCACACAGCTGGAAAGCAGTACAATTGGGAAGGAAACCCAGAGCTGATTTGAAAGCAGAACCTCTGCCAGGATCACCTCTCCTTTCAGGCCTTAGATTTAGTGGCTGGAAATCCAGAGACCCGCTTAGCTCAAAGAAAGTCAGAGCGCCGTCAGGCATTTAAACTCTGGCTCTGCTGGAGGGTTCATTCAGCAGGACACCTTTGAATTCAAATCTGAATGCAATTTGTAGAAGAGTTTCCAGTGTGAGGCAGGGAGCTGTCACTTCCACTGCTGTTCAGCCTCAGGGGGTGGTGCTGGGCTGAGATTATCTTTGAAAAAGAAAAATCAGAGGCGCAAACTCTGAATTTCAGATACTGTTTCAACCTCCAGCGTCCTCATTTCCCTCCAGTTTGTGCACTTGTCTTCCTCTTAAAAGGATAATTTAGAAACGACTTCACTTATGGCGACACGGTGGCCTATTTGGGGCGTGTGTGAGAAGCCAACTAGGTGAAATTAGCATTGCAGGCACTCGACAGTCGCTTTATTAATTAGACTGCTTTATTTAGCAGACACTCTTCCTCTTGACCCCCTCCTGCATGTGCGAGTAAGCAACTACTTATGTGTGGTGAGTTGAGGAGTGTGGGGATGGGCCCCTTGCCCCAAAATAGCTCCCCTTCTAGCAGGCAGCGTATATCAAGTTTTCCTGCCGGGAAGCCTCTGTGTCCTGGCCAGTTGTAAATACCACATTGACCCTAGGAGGGGAGAAAGAAACCTAGAAGTTGTTTGGAAAGGGTTTGAGAATCTTTGTCTACCTCCCAGCCAGACCAGGAATCTTTTTTATAGTATTTTCCAGATCTGGCCATCTAGCTGCTGCACAAATGCTTCTCGTGGACAGAGGCTCCCACTATCACGGTTGATTGTCTCTACTGGCTAAAAAGTCCTCCTAGGAGCCCAAATCTGAATCCCTAGGTTTTCATGTCAGCACTGAGAATGCGTCTAAAATAGTGAGGCTGTATTAAACGTCAGTAGGCAGATTTCTCCCCAAATCCCAAATTTCTGTTCTGTCTTTCCCTGTGGAGCCCACATTTTCCCATGTAGTGTGAGAATTTACATTAATAATGATCACCATTCTCTCTAGCACATTTGAATTTCTCCCCTTTGTGGATTGCTCTTTTGAGTTGAAATGTTCTTTTAACTTTGGATGCTCTGTCATTTATAGTTAAAGCCAAAAGCATCAAGTGATGCATCTATGCTTATTTTTATTCAAAAATTTCCTTTAACATCAAATTTATTGATTATACAGTATATTTTCTGCCTCAGCTTCCTTTCATGAATCCATTCATCCATCCATCCATCCATCTATCCATTATATATCCATCTGGTTATTTATTCATCCATCTAGTCAAGAAAGTATTTTCCAAGTTTTCATTAAATGCCAGAGATAAGGAAGTCATGTTCATTGTTCAGGGTTATTTGGGAGCTGATGACAGAACCTATCTGCCAATAATCAAGTCCCACTTGCCTTCCCTCCATCACCATTTTGCCTTGCGGGTGTGCCTCTCCTTGACAGAGTTAAGGGAAGACTGT
This sequence comes from Taxidea taxus jeffersonii, assembly GCA_003697995.1. Taxonomy (NCBI): domain Eukaryota; kingdom Metazoa; phylum Chordata; class Mammalia; order Carnivora; family Mustelidae; genus Taxidea; species Taxidea taxus. The sequence goes on along the minus strand of RCUC01133445.1, from coordinate 43,473 downwards.
TTGAAAACAGTTTGAGAAGTGTGGTTCTCAGATGTCAAGGCCTTGCATTGCAGGGTAGAGGTGAAGAGAACAGGGACAGTAGTGAATCCCCCCATTGCCATCCTGCACAGACCACCTCTTTACCTCCTCAGCATCCATGAACACACCTCTCTTCTTGTTAGAACTTCCAAAGAACAAGGGCAACAGACACATGCTTCTATATAATAATGATGCAACTCTCTTACAACAAAGCTGATCTCATTCTTGCCACGAAATAGGAGAAACTAAGGCATGGATACCACAGCATACAGGCTTGGAGGGATGCTCATGGCCCATCCAACCAATCACCATTGTTCTTTAATATCTTCTCATGTCAAGACTACATTATAAAGTTAAACGAACATCACAACACATATAAAATAATAAGGGAATGGTAGGTCAGAAAGAAAATTGGTCAATATATACAAATACATAAATAATAATGGAGAGAGATGCATAGTTGTTGTGGCCCCTGTTAATGTGGCAGGTTATGAGACCACTGTTGGTATTGTTAATTTATTTTTTCCACCATCCATTCCAAATTCCCTTTGCCCATTTTGCCTTCCCTTTATACAGTCTTTTAGCAGATCATCGTTTTTTGCCTGGTGTGATGACTTGACTGTCTCCTCTTAAAGAGTCTGTACCCTTAGTGGTACTCACTGCATTGGGTTGTTGTGGGTTTTCAGTAACTTTTGCCATTGAGTGTAGAATCATCAGATGGCTCCCCAGAGAATACTCTGGATTCTTGGCATATTTTCCTCACTTCCCATTGTTTAACAGCAGCTGTATCTCTCTTTGGTAATCAGGAGATATCATTAAACTTGGTGTAGTAACCCTCTCCTTTGCCTGCTGGATTAGTGGAAGGAGGCACTCAGAATGGCCAGGTAGCCATCTCCAGTTCAAGTTCAATGGCACAATTGTTGTTTCCCTCCAGTGAATACACGACTGCCTTGGAACGAACACCTTGAAACCAGCAGACTCCAAAGTTATGGAGATGTGAAGAAAAATTTTGCAAGTTGAGGGGTGCCTGGGTGGCTCAGTCAGTTGAATGTCTGCCTTCAGCTTAGGTCTTGATGTCAGGGTCCTGGGATTGAGCCCCACATTGGGCTCCCTCTCAGCAGGGGAGCCTGCTGTATCTCTCCCTTTTCTGCCTCTCCCCTCTGTTCATGCACTCTCTCTCTTTCAAATAAATGAATAAAATCCTAAAGAATTTTTTGTAAGTTGGCTATAGGAGTAACAGCAAGGGTGGCCACTCCTGGTTTCATTGCTTAGATCTTCTGCATTTGCATTTTGGCTGTCGGATCAAGAGTCCTGTATTGGTTGCTGGTTCACAGCATATGCTGCATTTTATTGTATTGCTTCCAGATTCCGTATGGCAGTGTCTTTGAGGTGGTGCCATAACTGAGTTTTTAACAGGCCACTGCCATTTTCTAGAAGGTCAGCTGTTTCTGCATAATAGGGAAACAGTAAGAACAGTGAATGACAAGGGCACAAGTCCATTGCCTTACTCATTCTGCCGAAATGAGTTTCTTTGCAAGAAGCAATGTTATGTGGAAGCAACATTATGATAACAACAAAGGCATTCAGTAAGTTCAGGGATGATGGTCCAGCAGAAGCATTGGGGATTGAGAAGGAAAATCTAAATCCAGAGCAAGTCTATTCGAGTGAGGGCAAATTGCTGACCCTTCACTAGACAGGGCCCGATATAATCTAACTGCCACCAGGTGTCTGGCTGGTTCTCTAGGGAATGATGCCATATTGTGAACACAGTTTCCATCTCTGATTTTGGCAGGTGGGGTATTTGGCAATCATAATAGCCTCCAGAGGTCTGTGCTATTGAATCAAGACATAATTTCAATCTCTGTCCTAGCCACAGAGCTCAGGAGCTGGGGGAGGTGGAGAAAGAGGCTGACTTGTTTAGGCTGGATTCCCTTTTCTGCTTCGTTAATGAGACAGTGTCTGTAGTAGGTGCCCTTTGGTAAAATGTTGAATGGAATATAGGGTTTCTTCTTCAGACTCTGCTCATTCTGCTCGTTGCCACCACTTCCCTGATCCTACTTCTTCCAAAAGCCTTAACTCATGGAGCCAAGCCATTGGTTATGGCTCAGGAGTCAACGCGGATCTGTACCTCTGACCCCTCTCTCTTTGCAGGCACGGTTTGATCCTGCAGATTGAGCTTTCCTTCTCAGCCAAAGAAGTCCCTCCTCTCCTGTCGGACAGTCAGTTTTCCCAGTATGAACTCTGCAGTGTTCTCACCCAGGTGCTTCACTTATAAAGGAATGTGGGGTCCTCAAGTTCTATTTCCACAACCTTGCATTGTCTGCTGCCCCCCATCCCCCCGCAGATTCATAACCTTAGGCAGAGCTCAATGCATTCCAGGGACATGAGCATAAGAAATAGTTGTTGATAATCTCAGCTGCTATACGGAAAGGCGTGATTCACAGCAAAGTTTCTAGAAGCTGCCCCAGAGACCCATGCTTGGTGTCTGCCACAGCCTCGTGCCTGTCTGCTTGCTGGAGCAATGATAGCTTCCTCTTTTTCCTACCTTCCAAATCATTCAGGATTGTTGCTTGTTGGAAGATGTGAAAAGCGAACAATGCTGGCAAGCGAGTCCGGGACATATGGTTTGTGACCTTCTGCTCCTGTGCCATATGGGAGAACTTAGCAGAGTAGATATAGTGACAATTCCCGACAGAGAATATCCAGCTTAAAGCACCTGGCAAGCAGCACCTGTGCAGTCTTGTGACAAGAAGGCGAAATGGGGATAGAGAAGGAAGGAGGGTTTCTGTGAGTTAGCTATGAGTGAATTGAGAAAGGAGATAAAGAACACACCTGGAATTGAAGGAGAGGCTTACCATCACTAGAAAGCTTTCATGATTGTTCTTCCTTGAATGGGCAGTTTCCAAGTATAGAACAAGGATATAACTGGTCCTTTAAAAATGGCTTACATCCTGCTGGAAACTAGTTCCTAAAAATTAATAAATTTTCAGGGATTCCTCGAAAGCTGTCAAGGGAAACAGCTCTCCATGGGATTTGTTAGAGTGGTTTGGGTTTATAGAAATGCCAGTCTTTCTCTTGCTGATGTGTTTTCTCTTAGGCATGAAATGTGTTCCAGTGAGAGCAAGAAGAGTGATAGAGCCAAGGAGTGAGCAGGACACATGTGTTTGTTAAGAGGTTTGACAAAGCATCCAGAAGGGGGCATCTGTTATTAACAGTGGGAGCTAAATTACACTCTTTTGTTTCTCTTGGCACAAGCTTAGAAATGAACCCAAATGTCCCCTTTGGAATGATCACTGAAATGTGAGTTCTCTGAAAAAGAAGAGGGATTTACCATTTGAAATATGCGTATTTTCTTGGCATAATACCCAGAATATCTGAATTACAAATAATGCATACATGATTATTCCAGATTCATATTTTAACCCTCAATATTGCATAACAGGGAGAAATGTTGGCAATGTTTTGGCTTCTATAATAAGAGGAGCAAAGATTCAGAAGCAAACTCACCTCTATCCAGAAGGAGCCCTGATATGTGGCAAAACCCTAATCTGCCTTCATCTGTGGGCTGAATGAACTGGAAAGTATGGACTTGTGTCAAGGTTCTGTTTTCAGGAACTAGTTCAGCTCATTGGGAACTTTTCACCTATGAAAGGGAGCCTAAACCCTGCAGCTGCAGAGTCAGAGGGAGAGGGTGAATGATGGATCCTGGTGAGACCCAGTGGTGCAGGAAGATGGTACAGCAGGTTGATCCAGAGGGAAACATGGGAGGTGCAAGGAAGGACAAACCCTGAGGATTTCTGGAGGAGAGTGAAGTATATGGCTCAAGCAGTGGGCTGGGGAGAGGACTTCACAGGTCCTGGGCTTGCTTGTCCAAGTTGTGTCTATGGAGGTTGAGTTGGCAAATCAAAGCCCCAGGGCCAGGCCTGCTAGTGCCTGGAGACCTTGTTGTGCCCAGGAAAGGCACCTCGGGGCAGCTCTGAGCCACCAGTGGTGAGTCACCCCCTTCTGTGTCTTTTCTTCTTTAATGTCCCTTCGATGACTACGTCCTCCAGGGGTGGCGCTTGTCAGCTGAGCTCCAGCTTTCTGGATGTGGGGAATACATGGTCTTGGCCTCTTCTCAGTGTGCCTTGCCTCGCCTCACCGGGGGTAGGGCTTGCCAATTTTCTACTATCTGACTCCTGCTGGAGGCCATTCCTAGCCAAGAAAAGCATCCTGTTGAAGTAGGTGATTGTGCCCATGCGGGTGACTTCGGTTCCAAGCTACAGAAACTCAACTCAAGCTAGCTTGCATCTCTTGCTTCACATAACTGGAGAGGGCAGAGACAGATCTAGGTTTGAAAGCATCAGGAGATGTTTTTCAAAGGCAAGGGGGGTGGGGTGGAGCATGGTGAAATGGGCGAAGGTGGTCGAAAGGTAAGAACTTTCAGTTATAAAAAAATTAAGTCCTGGGGATATAATGTACAGCCTGGTGACTACAGTTAATAAAATCACATTGTATATTTGAAAGTAGTAAACAAACAAAGCAAGAACAGCAGAAGACAAACAGATGATGTCATGACTCACAGGGACTCACACACCATCTCTCACTCATCTGTGAGGATCTCCGACTTGGTATCGCCTTGAGGAAGGTTTTCTCCCCGTGGCTGAGGGTTTACAGTTTCATGAGCTCAGTTCCACAAGTAAAAGTATGCTCCCTTTTCCTTGCAGTCCTGGTTTATTTCCTGAGACTAAGCCTCTTTGGACCAGGTTAGAACCTATGGGCATCCCTGGTATTGGGGCTGGAGAGATTCTATGTTCTGAACAGCCGGGCCTGACCCATGTGCCTGCTTCCAGAGACAGGGGCAGAATTATTAATCTGCAAATGGGGAGGGTGGATGGTTCCCTGAAGTAAATTAAGGTTCTGTTAGTGGAAGAAAGGGCAGGAAAAAATGTCAGTTGGATGGGGAGCAGCAAGAAATTGGGCCAATGAGGTTGACTCATAATGCATCTAGAAGAGGGGCGCCTGGGTGGCTCAGTGGGTTAAGCCTCTGCCTTCGGCTCAGGTCATAATCTCAGGGTCCTGGGATCGAGCTCCACATTGGGCTCTCTGCTCAGTGGGGAGCCTGCTTCCCACCCCTCCACCTGCCTCTGCCTACTTGTGATCTCTCTCTCTCTGTCAAATAAATAAGTAAAATCTTAAAAAAAAAAAGCATCTAGAAGAGTGCTGCCAAATCTCAACCATGACAATCACTTAATTAGAATGACTGCCTTAAAGGTAGTGTTAAGAAGGATTCTGAGGCTGTCTCAGTATGCAGTGACTGGTAAGCGGGGTCTGTCCTGGATGTGGAAGGGAGCTCTGGTGATTTAAAGGCCATATATTAGCCAACCCTGATGTGGAAGATGGCTATATTTGGCCACCCACATTACTAAGGTGTTGAAAACAGGAAAGCTTTTTTTCCTCTGAGAAAGATAACATGAGACTGGAAATACCTTTTCCTGTTGATGGTGAACAAAGTATTTATATCTCCTGCTTTGATGATGGTCCCAGGGTATCCCACTACCTTTTTCCTTTTGTGGAAATCAAGGTAATGCAGAGAGCCTGGCAACCATTGTCGAGATCTGGGTAGAAACCGCCTCACGATGCCTGGGGAGTACTTGCATGCCTCTGCTTCTGACACAATTATACTGTGAAAGAGCCAATTGTGTGGAAGATGTAAAATGTTTCTGAGTGGATTTCTCATCTTTACAAACTCCTCTGCTAACTGCCAGGGAGCACGGATCTCTTTAGCTGTTGAAGGAAATAGGCATTAACGATGTTGAGAAGTTGGGGTGCCAACAGCCCAAACCCCTCTGCCCCCTGCCCAGTACAATCAGCTTAATCTTCCCTGACACTCACTGCCCCTGCCACCCCTACCTCCAACTTTGGGACCTCATTATACATGCCCTTTGGGGTGTTTTCTCCTTCGTACCTCTGACCATCCTAATGAAGACAGCTTAATCTTTTACCACTGCTGCTCAGGGGCAAGTCTGTTTCTCCTGATGCCATAGTAGTTGAGGCCCCCAAGGACTGGCCACCAGGACTAGGGCTCAGCGAGATGTTTTCAGGGGTGCATTCTAGGCACCATGCCTGAGAGTCTATGCCTGGCATGAGGACACAGAGATAAGCATCAACGTCCCTGCCCTCCAAGAATGTTGAGTCAGTGAGTGAAGACGGTCTCCATCAAGGAGTACATTGTCATACAGAACACTGAATTCAAAACGAAGGGTAGATCTGTAGAGGTTGCCTGGAAGAATCAATAATGAATGTAGGCTTATCTTCCTTGCCCAAGTGCACAGTCATCCGGTGATGTTGGCAGGACCTTTATTTATCATTCCCAGTTACTGGACATATCCTTTCATTCATTCTTTTGCTTTCTTCTCATACCTGCTATGGGTCAGGTGTGTGGTTAAGGGCCAGAGATACAGAGGTGAGTAAGCTGTCCCTGCCATCCCGTTTGAGATGCTCACCTGTACCCCTGGAAAGACAAAGGTACTTAGTAAATGGATCTGGGGGTGCAGCTGAGCCCTCTTTCCTCTATGTCAAGCTCTCTCTCCCAAAAGCCCCTGAATTGTGTATTTCACAGCAGGGCAACCGCAAATATAAGGCATTCCTAAAATGATCCATTTTTGAAAGCAGCACAGGATATTTTGCTGTCAGATTTTTCTCTGACAGTTTTCAGAGGCTTTGTCCTGAATGAAAGAATGAATGAATATAACCCCTGACTGTACAAATACAAATGCAGATCAAAGCTACCGGTGAGGAGATACTTGGCGAACACAACAATTTGGTTCTCTCAAATTCTCTCCGCTCAGAGGGTTGTTGATATATCCTTGAAGAATTTTTAAAGAAAGTCCAATAAACACCATCCTTCAGAGTTATGTTTACAAAGCCATCTATTATGTATACAAAGAAGATCCTGGGGAAGAAATCTTTGGATTCTGTAGGCACTGCATGGAACCCCATGGTGCCATCAGTAGGTACCCCGCAGGACAGCTGGAACTCAGCCCCCAAGATCCTGGGGAGACCTGGGCTTCTGCCACCTCCCCTTTCCTGGGCAGAACACAATGAAAGGGCCTCCAAGCCTTTCTCCCCACTTGTGTAAGGCCATTAGAAATGACATTACAGTGATTTTTCTGAAATCACCTAATACGTGGGTTATGCCAATGATTTGTTCAGACTCATTTTTACCACTTCTCTGAAAAGTTGTTTATAAGGAGATTTCTCTGCTGATACAGGGAATATTCTTATTCTGTTCCTCCAAGATTAGGCTGTCGTAGCTAGAGGCCGGAGAGGGTAATGGTTAGCCCCTATCAGCAACCCTCTTATATGATATCGACAGTTCTGCTGGACAGCATAATGGCTCCACATTACAGCGCAGAGAAGACTGCCTGGCTGGGCCCATTGAGGGCTTTCTGGACAGTCCGAGATCCTGCGACCAGCACACACCTGGTCCGGGAAGGGCGGGACCGTGCTGTTCTGGGCGTGGCCGGCACGTTGCTTTGCCCTTTTCACATACTTCTCTCTCCCCTTGGGGGCTTGGAGGAGCTTTGGGGGGCAGAAAAACACAGCCTAATGCTGGGTAGAGTTGGAATGGGACCCACGGTTCTATTGTGTCCCTCTGGGCCTAATTAACCTACCTTAAGACTCAAGGAAAGCAAAGAACCCTTCGCACAAAGCCAGGTAGCTTTGGCTCTCTCCTCCAGAGCATACTGTTTATGATTATTTAGGGTCAGTTTTGCTAAGTCCATTTCAATTAAACAATTTTTTTCTTTAATCTTTCCACTTGACTCAATACTGCCTTCATAAAAGTTGAGATGGGATTTATTAACCTTATCCTATCCTCGTCAACTAATATCTAGTATCATAGGATTTTAGATAAAAATTTGCCATCCTTAGGGTGCCTGGATGGCTCAGTTGTTAAGCGTCTGCCTTCAGCTCAGGTCATGATCCCAGCATCCTGGGATCGAACCCCACATAGGGCTGCTTGCTCAGTGGGAAGCCTGCTTCTCCCTCTCTCACTCCCCCTGCTTGTGTTCCCTCTCTCGCTGTGCCTCTCTCTCTCTGACAAATGAATAAATAAATAAAAAAAAATCATAAAAAAAAAATTTGCCTATCTTTAGAGTCTATGCCCGCCGTGGAATAGTCACTGTCTTATCATGAGCTCCTCCCCTAGCAAGAAGCTTCCTGTTTCCGGAATCTTATGCATGGCCACATGTACGAGTGAATAAATGAGAGCCAGACGGTTTGTGAGTGGGACCTTTCAACAACGTGGCCTCTAATATGCAACCGTGGGATTCTGTAAATGGAAGACTCTGGGTTCAGATTTTGGTTTTCATACTTATCACTTGTGTATCCTTGTGCAATTTTTAAAAGGCTACTTATTATCCTGGGAATGCAAGCTTTTCTTGCAGTGTTGCTGCAAGGAGGCTGGGGCTTGCCAGGGATGCTGCCCTCCTCCTTGCCATGTCTTCCTTTATGAAAGAAACATAAATAAAGCAGCTAAAATATATCCTCAGGAAGTCAAGATCAGAATTCAATTTAGTGCTGCAAAGGGTCATTTGAGCTTTGGGACTACCCTTTCTCTGGTCCAAAATTATTTAGATTTTTAACAAAAAATGCTAGAAATGTGTTTTCTTAATGTTTTTCACATGCACATCATTATTGTGGAACGTGGCCTTGACCTACGTTTGAGTGTCTACTCTGGTTACACAGCCATGGCCTGTGTTAAGCTTTGGAATGGATACAGAGCCAGTTAAAATTAAATCCTGCCTATTGTCAAGTATGCACAAAGGCTTGGATTGGCTGTTTGTCGTTGTTTCCCTCACAGGTCATTGTTGTGGTATCACTCATCTCATCTAGATCTGGGTTCTGGTACTCCTGTCCACTGGGGTGAGAATGGCCATGCTGGCTTTTGTAGAGGGGCTATGCTTTTATCCCCTGATGATCCGCATGTGCCAGAGCTCTGTTGGTTCTTCACTGGCTTCAGTCACTGGTGTCTTCTCTCACTGGCCTCTGACTGGCTGTCTAGCTTTTGTCAGGTGGCATTGTCATGATCTTCAGGCATGGAGTTAGCCACTACTTTGCAGCATCTCCAAGTTGGAGATCTGCCCTCCTCCTCTTCCCCGGGGGTGGTCTACTTCACAGCTTCTAAAGAGGGTGAGATTTGTGTGTCTGAGTTGCCTCCTGAGGCTGGCAGGCATGTCTTATCTACCACTGGCGACCTTCTCTAGGCCCAGGGGCAACTGAAGAATCTCTCCTCTCCCAACCTTGGCTCTGAGGAGAACTGAGGGGGACTTTTGCCCTGTTCTGATCTTGCTTCGCCACTCTGACATTTCCTACCTATGGCTAGAGTGGTGCCATGTTGGATGTGGGGATTCTCTAGGGGCTCTTGAAAGTTTTTCTGTCTGTGTCTGGGAAAGCACAAAACAAGCTTTGTTTTCTAGCATTCTTGCAAAACTTGTCTGGGATTCTGGTTCAGATTTGATCGCATATGCACAGGAGAGAAGGGCAAGGAGTAGAGGACAGAATTCTTTTCTTTTCCTTTCTTCCCCACTCGTTCCTATTCTTCCTGTTTTGACAGGAACTTTTTCTGTATCACAGCTTTTTTCCTGAGGTGGCATCTACCTTTTCACTCTCCTGGGGCCAAGATGACAGGAAAGAAAATCCACAAAAATGAAAAGACCAAGATATTAAAAATACCAGAGATGTTTCCCAAATTATCCTTGTTATCAAAGCAAGTTTAAGGTCAAAGGAGAGCAAGCAGTCCCTGGCCCTTCCTCTGGGAAACATGATAGGAAAGCCACTGGAAGGCTGTGATTACCCATGGCCTCGTGATTGACCTGGCTGAGATCCTTCTCCCCATTCCCTGGCCTTGTCCCTGGTATTCATTCGCACTTTCTTCCTGGGAGCTGTTAGCTATCACCCAGCTGAACATTCTTTCCTTGGTGCCTTATGTGAAGAGGCCATGTGTGCTTGGTTGAACAATTCTGTGTTCAGATCACCCCTTCCAGGGACATGGGCTAGTCTGAACAAATAGAGAAAAGGACCTGAGAGATACTTGGGCTTTCTCTTACCTACTGGGGAACTCCGAGTGAGGCACTCAGCTTGACCAAACTCTCCATGTCCTCCAGCCGTCCTGGAGAGGTGAGGAGCTGCCAGGGGTACCTTCTTTCTTGGAAGATCAGTTAACAGGCAAGGGAAGCGGGATCTTTTGGGCTGTTAGGACTTTTCCACCGCAAACTAAATGGCAGTTTTCTGTTTTGTAACCATTTGTTTGATGTCATTTTTACAGAAGCTCTACTTTTTTTTTTTTAAAGGACACTTTTTCATGTTGCAGTTTGTCTTGTGATTCCTTCCTTATTATTTCCTGCTCCTGCTACTGACAGCTGGCTTTCCACAGGTGCTCCCGGAGCCCACTGCCATTCATCAGAGTGTTTTCCTCTGAATCTGTCTCTGACGGGAGCTCCCAGGATGTCCCCCTTTTGTCAAGATATGATGAGATGACATTAACAGACGAATTCTCACTGTTAATCCACGTGGAGATGGAAACTTCTGACTGCTTCTCTTTGCCTCTCTCCAGTGCCATTATACTCTGTGCTTGATATGATCTGATGCTATGCATGCCGCAAAACGTGAGAAGATCACAATGCCCCTTTCTTTGGAAAGTTACACAAGCTCCTTCCAATTTTGGAAGCTGCTTTTCTTCCCCCAAAATTACCTGGAGAGTGGTTGATCGTCTTCTCTTGAGGCAGCTCTAAAAGGAGAAGGGAGATAAAACTGTGTTATTGAGTGCTACTTGGCCGTATTTCAGCAATGGGAGGAACACCTTGCCTTGCAAACTCTCAGCATTGAAGGAGATGGATCAGCTGGCTCAAGAGGAACCTGGAGAAGCGTCTTGCAACCACCTGCAGGGCTCCGGTGCCTGAACATTTTGTAAGTTGCCCTGTCATTTCTTTTCTTTCTTCCCATTCATTTCTTCGAAGTGAAAGGTCATCAATGCTAATAAAATATTAGCTTTTAAAAAATTACCATATAATGTATTTTTTGTTTCAGGAGTGCAGGTCTGTGATTCATCAGTCTTACACAGTTCATGGTGCTCACTATAGCACATACCCTCGCTGACATCCATCACCAAAACATTAGTTTTGATAACAGTGGAATTAATGACAATAGCAGCCACCATTGGTTGGTATTGAGTCTGCATGAGAGATGCCGGCCCCACTTGCACTCACAGTGGTCATACAGGACAGTATTATCTGCATTATATACAGAAAAGTGGACCTTGGAGAAACCAAACTATTTGTCTAAGAACACTGAGTGAGCAAAAAGAAAAAGTGAGTCAAGATTCAAACCCAGGGTTTTCTGACTTCACAACGTGTCCTGTTTCCTGCATTTTTTAAAAAAAATTATTTATTTGACAGATAGATCACAAGTAGGCAGAGAGGCAGGCAGAGAGAGAGGGGGAAGCAGGCTCCACGCTGAGCAGAGAGCCTGATGCGGGGCTCGATCCGAGGACCCTGAGATCATGACCCGAGCCGAAGGCAGCGGCTTAACCCACTGAGCCACCCAGGTGCTCCTGTTTCCTGCATTTTAAGCCCCATCTTAATTCCCTTTCATTGTAAGTCTTTTCTCCGTCTTTGGCCTCTCTTGTCAGGGAAAACAGTATCGCTTAGATTTTCATTAAGAGGCTTAAGAAGAAATGGGTGAGAATTTTGAGCAGCAAGATCCTGGAATAGATGGAACAGCACGGGGCATTCGAGATCTCGAATAGACACACACACACACAGACACACACACACACACACACATTTGTTTATTTTATTACGGAAAGAGTAGTTGATTTCATTTGCATTGTGAAAGATTCAAATCATGCAAAATTATACAGAAAAAAAAAAATCACCTGGAGCCCTGGGGAGGCTGTAAAAGAGGACAGATGTCTATGGACTATAGTGGAATGACTGATAGGGGAAGGTGTCTGGGGTGCAACCTTGGGGTCTGTATTTTTAACAGTCTGCACTGGTGATTCTGATTCCCAGTCCAAGCTAAAAAATCATGGCCTCTTCTAGGCTAAGACAAAAGATTGCAATAATGGTCAGGCTTCTGGACTTCTGTGGGAGTCCAGATGGCTTGTGCCCCTTTTTCTGATCCCTTCTGACTTGAGCACTCTCTTCCTGAGTCAGAAAGGGGGCTGTCAGTGGCTTGGGAAGAGAACTACTGGAAGGGAGGTATTGGATGGTGGGTGTGGAAGGCTTCATGGGTCTTGAAGTTCCATTCAATGCCTTAAGATCCAGTATCTGGAATTTCCATGGCAAAATTTGATAATCTCCATTTCCAGGCAACTGCATCATCTTCATGTGATGTAGCACAATACGGTGGAAAGAATGTGATTGTAAGGTCAGACACACATGCAAGGAACTGGGCTTTTCCCTTAACTGGTTGTGTGGGGACCCCGAAGGAGCCTGTGGTCATATCATCAATCTTTCCCATTTGAATCCAGTCCCTCCATCTATCTGGGCAAGTCACTTAATCTCTCTGAGCCTCAAAGTCTTCTTTTGTGTAACAGGAATGGGGATAAGTAATTATTGATTAGCATTTATATAAGATTTAACTGAGATAATCCATGAACAGTTCTTGATGTGGTTGGCACCTGAGAATTCCATGCATTAATTATCTCGTGCAAGAAGTTAACTCTCTTTTGAAAATTACTTACAAAAACATATACCCAATGTGCCTGGTTCACTGTAGGTATGGTAGGTAGGTAGGAATAAATTATAGTTTCCTCTTCCTTTCCCCTGAATATACCAGACTACAGGTAAGATTTTTTTTTTTTTAAGATTTTATTTATTTGACAGAGACACAGCGAGAGAGGGAACACAAGAAGGGGGAGTGGGAGAGAGAGAGAGAGAGAGAGAGAGAAGCAGGAAGCAGGCCTCCCAATGAGCAGGAGCTTGATGCGGGGTTCAATTCCAGGACCCTGAGATCATGACCTGAGCCAAAGGCAGATGCTCAACAACTGAGCCACCCAGGTGCCCCTACAGGTAAGATTTTTAGGGCTAAGTCAAGATCCTCTGGTTTCAGCCTAAAGAGAGGGCACTTGAAATTTGCAATCTTTGCACACAGAACTCCTTCCCTTCGACTCTGCAAGGTGACAAAAAGTCATCCTCAGGCAAACAAACATTCAACACTCTGCTTGGACCCAAGGAAGGCGAAATCTTTCAAAAACCAAATAGCGGGAGAAAAGCATCACTTTGGTAAAGTGGAAATGCCAGCTTTCCCCAGCTTAAAGAGAAGGATCTATTCTGTAGTCATTTCAAGGAGACTTGCGGAGGATTATAGTTGGTGCAAGTTATAGAAATGATTCATGGATACTTAGGTTATTTAACTTGACTGCTGTCCGGGAAAGATACCTCGGCTGACTGAAGTGTAATGGATGCAGGTAGACGAAGTCTAAGGTAGTTCCTTGACCTTGTCTGCATGTCTCTTGATGAGCATAAAGAACCAAGGTATAAAAGAAAGACCAGAAACCTGCCCCCTGCCTGGCAACTTGGGGTTATAGAGCAGTTCCCTGCCGCTGAGTCACATTTGAAATGAAGCTTTTCAAGCTCTTCTCTGGAAGCTCCCTCCTTTCTCTTTAATCAGTGACTGCTACGGGTGGGGGCCTTTTTGGCCAGCCCATCCATCCTCACTGCTGTTGACATGCCTGTTGGCCTGCAAAAGTCTCAGACAGAGGTGCGACTGTTCTTTTCCGAGCTGTCCTGAGAAATAGATCATCGGCAGTCTCTGTAACCCACGCCCCACGCCGATGATGGGGAGTGCCTGGTAAGAATGTGTCAAATTAGCATAGCCTTCAAAAGGAGAGGAGTTAGACATCCAGCTCTGTGTTTGGTAACATGGATTGTGCATTGCAGAATAAAGGAGGCATGGGACTCTAATATGTAAGCGTCAAAAACAACTGACTCAAACCATCACCCTGTGACTTGGCCATTATTCCTGACTAATGGCTAATGTTCTCGTGGAAAAGCACCACCACTTCTGGCAGGTGCTTTTCAATTCTGTCCAATGATGCACGATGACATTCAAGGTGTAAGTCGATGGAAAAATGCTGAAAGACAGAACAATAGTTCTTCTCTACCGCAGAGTTGGCCTTTAGTGTATGTTGACTTGGCGGTCATTTCCTCAGTACATCGAGAGGGACTCCAAAGTCCCCAGTGGTTAACATTGTTGCTGCCTATGCATTTTGAGTGTCCCTGTCCAATATCCAACCCCTGACATAGGCCCTGATAATTATGCCAGTATGTTATAATATTTATAATATATATATTTATATACATAAATATATATATAATAATTATTATATATATAATTATAATAATAATTATAATAATAATTATGCCTGCATGTAATCTCCTAAGACTTTTCTAGGTGCTGTTGGATCCTCTAGGCCAGCAGGCTGGTATCAGTGAGTGTCACCAGAGATGCCCGACTTGATAGGATTGAGAACCATCACCGGCATTCATGGCTGCCTCCCTTTTGCTCTCTTCCCCATCCCTCTTTGGGAGGACTCGCTGCTAACCTGTGGTGACTTTCTGTCCCTGGTGCCTGGCTCCCTTCCATCTCCCAGACCAGATTATCCCATGATGATAGACTGATATTTCTGGCCCTGTATGGGCTGTGTCTCTGCCAGTTACCCTCCTGGGGTCTGGGGAAGACATTACCTATTTAGCATCAGCACTTACTGACCCCGTGAGTTATGGCGCCCTTGGCTGTACGCAAAAGAAGACAATGACCCACATTTGTTGGAATGATAAGGGCATCTATTTCTGCATATAACAAGAAGCGAATAGGAGGGCAGCTCCAGGCCTCCTATGAAGAGAAGCTCAATGATGACCTCAGGAGGAGTCTCCCTCCACATTCTGCCATCCTCAGCATGCCACCATTGTCCTCAAGATGGCTCCCTTGTGGTCCCAAGATGGCACTGTTTTCCAGGCATCACATTCAGACCTAGTGTATGTGCTGCCGAAGAGAGCACAACATTCAGACCTAGTGATGCCCAGGGGAAGACATCTCTTTTAAGGTCTCTTCGTGAAAGAGAAATAACTTCTTTCCCAGGACTCCCTCAGGACCTCTCCTCCCGTGTCATTGGCCAGCTGATCCCCTGCCTGCCTACTGGCCACGCCCAGTAGGGGGAGGAGACCAATGTAATGGAACTGAGCAAGATCTACCTTCCCCTGGGGCACTAGCTGGAAGAATCCTGTTACTGAAGAGGATGAGGCAATCAAGAGTATTTACAATGAACTGTGTGATCTCTGACAAGGTATCTTCCCATTTGGAGGACCAGTTAGGATCACACTGCTCCCTCTGCCTGACTAGCAGCAGTGGCCTGGGTTCACACTGACTGCTGAACTCATGAGACACAGTAGGCTTTACTCAGACCAAGTTTAAGTGTAAGAAAGGATGTGCAGGAGGCAATGTTCACCACTAGTACAATAGAGATCTTGGGGGTCCTCAGGCTTCCAATGATCCCCAAATTGTTGTATACTTGACACATTCATGGCCACAAGATAAGGCAGCGTTGGTGCAGACAGCAGTCAGTTCTGGGAACTGTGACTTTTACATCCTGCTACACCCGGCTCAGGGACCAGCGCCCATTTGTAACAGATTACCCTGATCCCAGTTTGCCTACATGGACTTCCATTTTGTCCCAGCCTTTGGCTGGAGTGCCCCACCACTGGGTACCATGGGGGTGGATTTGAATGAATGACTGAGAGTCAGCTTTTCTTGAGCTTTGCTGGGTAATATGCTGAACAGAAATGAGAATGGTCCCTGTTCTCAAAGGTACACGGTCTTAAGGGGTGTGGTAGAGTGGGTTACTGCTCAGCAAGTACTCACTTCCCTGCCCACAGACCTCGGCCTTGGCTATGTGACTCGCTTCAGCATGGAGAAGCCAATGGAAGAGTTCAGTACCCCAATTCTGAGCCGAGTGTTTCTGCCTGTCCTCATACTCTGCATACCCCAGGAAGCCTGGTGAGCCCAGGAGGATGAGATGTGGGGAGCAGACGTGGACTGAGTCTGTGGACCAGCCAATCCAGCAGGATCCCTGCCCCCTCCTCCCAACAAGTGAGAAATAAAACTTCCTGTTACACCAGTGAGATTTTGTGTTGTCTTGCAGCAAACATTGGTGTCTGAGGAGACACGATGATGACTGGGTATAACAGTAGTGTGATGGGTGGGAGGAGGCATGATGACCGGGGTCTTTACTCAGGCTCAGCGGCAGCTGTGCCTGTCCTCACACGCACGCACCACCCAGGGACCCCTGTTGTAGTTAACTGGGTTATTCACTGAGAGACATGACGGTTTCTTCCACGTCCTATTGTTTAATTCTCCTCACTTATCCTGCACAGTTAGTGCTTCCCTAGCAACCTCCAGGCAAGTCAATTAGCGGCCTCCAGTTCAGCTAGGAATGCTGTGATTATTCAGGAAGGATTATGGAGCAGTGCTTTTACCCTTAAATGTTATAATTATGTCAAAATTTAAATGACAACCTTTTGTCCTCTCTATAGCATTGTGGGAGATCTGAAGATCTTTTTTATTTTCTTTTCAAGCACAGCTCAGTCAGTAATGACTCCTTTGTTGGATCTCAATGCTGAGGTAAGTGTGTTAGTAAAGCCATCCTAGTAATTACAGGGAGAGCAAGATATCATTAGGGCAGTGCAGCCAGGGTTTAGAAGGTCGTCGCTAGGGGCTCCTGGAATGGTGACGTCCCGAGAAGCTGTGGAGATCACATGGTCCAAACTTAGTATTTGTGCATTTGAAGTTCAGAAAAGTGAAGGGACAGCTTAGGGTCACATAGCTGTTTGGCCAGAGCTGGGGAGTAAGGTTTATGGAGTGCCTACCATGTGGCTTCTACTCTGCCCAGTTTTTTTTGTTATCACATTTTAATCCCGACAACAACCTATAAGCATGTGGCACTTTCTATTGTGTCACAATTGGAGAAACTGAGGCTCAGGGAAGTTACTGTCAAGCCTCCATCCCCATCCCTACCACAGCTCTGCAAAGAGGAAAGACAAGTATTCTTTTTCCACTAGCGCATGCATTTAAGACTTCTAAGATGATCCCATTAATTTAAGGGTTTCAAATATAATGAGCACTCAAGCACTGTTATGCCCTTGATTCCAGTCCATGCCGACATGTCATCATGAGTCACCTGCTGGGCTGAATGTCTTTGCAGTACAACAGATACCCGGGGGAGGTCCTACTGCTTACGTGACCAGAAAATGGTTTTGCTGGCCTTCCAAGTATATTGAGTCAAAATAGTTACCAAATTTGAAAATTGGGATATTTCATATAAAATCTCAATTCCCTGCTTTCCTTTGAAAGAAAAAAATGTCTGAGTTTGGCAACACTTAGGTTGCATGTAGAGAGGGCATACCAATGTCCTTACCACATGCCCTGGCCACAGGTGCTCATTCATCTGGGTCTCACCAGTTTGTCACCTGCCTGGCCCCCATAGACAATTGAATCTGCAATTTCTGCCTTATTTTTTTTAAAGATATTTATTTATTTGAGAGAGAGACAGCAGAGAGAGAGGAGAGAGAGAAAGAAAGAGAGAGCGCATGAGCGGGGTGGGGGGAGGGAGGAGCAGAGGGAGAGGAAAAAGCAGGCTTCCCACTGAACACAGGGCCCGATGCAGGGCTTGATCTCAGGACCCCAGGATCATGACCCGAGCTTAACTAACTGAGCCACCCAGACACCCTCAATTTCTGCCCTCTATTGTGGTGATGAGGGTGGGCTATTCCTGAGGGGATGAATGGTTGTTTTCTCCTATGCGGGGCTGTTGTTGACTTTCCAGGTGTTTCCTCCAGTTCCCTTCGATTGCTTCCTCCACATGCTGGGGGCTTTATTGGGGGTGAGAGAAGACCATCTTGGTGACTCTCCTCCTTCTGCGAGAGAAACAGGTTTAGCCACATCATAAAATGGCCACATAACTGAGTAGTATGTATTTTGGCCAAAAAAGTCGTTACCCTGAGATGTCTCTATTCTCTCAGAAATCTGGGGGTGGGGGGCATATTACTTCCAGAGGGTACTTTATCACTCTGAGACCAGGGTACAACCAAAGAAAGTGATGAGGACAAGAGCCATCCAGATAATAGTCATTTGTGGGCCCCTGGGAGCCATGGGTGGGCTCCTAACAGTTTCTGGCTCTGGAGTGGTGGCCTTATTCTCCCTGCAGAAACTTGACCCAGGGCAGGAAGTCAGGAAGGCTTTGCTTCTACGTGGAGAACACCACTTTTTCTCACTTTGTATGCAGTTTTTGTCAGGTAGGTCTTCATGGAGCAACTTCTTTTAACTATGCACAATATTTCTGCTATATCGAGTGTGTCTTTTGTGAGATGATTATTACGACCCCCATTTTTCTCCAACAGGCCCATGACACAAGGAGTACATTCCCAAGTGTGAGATTCCTCTGACGTGTTCAAAGTAATGAAATCAAATTCTAAAAACTACCATGAAACTAAATTAAAAGGCATATGAAGTAATTTCTCCTCACATTGGGTTTTAGAGTATGAGAGATTAGGCTCTAAACTCAGTTCTGTCATTTCTCCACTGTGGGATTTTGTTCTCTTAGCTTCTCTTTCTTTCCTTCCTTTCTCCCTCTGTGCAACCCCTCTTCCTTCAAACTGGTTACTGCTTATCTAAATTGTTGGGATAAAAAAGGTATACTTTCAAGAAGAATTTGAGGGTGGCAAAGATAATGATTTAGAAAAACTGGATCTATAATTTATAGATCAAAATTTTCTGCTCTTTTGACTCCCTACCGACATTCTGAGAGGAGGTAGGACTCCTGCTCTTATATTTGCTTATAGGGAAACTATTTAAATACCTTTCTTAAGATTCAATCTGTTGTGTGATTTGGTAAAAATCTGGGCCTGGGACCTATGTCTTGAACTTGTTCCATTTTGTTTTTAAGATTTTATTTATTTATCTGACAGGCAGAGATCACAAGTAGGCAGAGGGGCAGGCAGAGAGAGAATGCAGGTCCCTGCTGAGCACAAAGCCAGATGTGGGGCTTGATCCCAGGACCCAGGATTATGACCTGAGCTGAAGGCAGAGGCTTTAACCCACTGAGCCACCCAGGCGCCCCTGAACTTGTTCCATTCTGAGAAAGTCTATGGAAGTCTAGGACTAATGACATTATGACACCCCTCTTCCCACTACCCAGCACAGACATGTTCTTCAGTCACCCGGAGGTGGTGGGGAGTCAGGGCAACAAACAGATGAGGAGTCACCTGGTTGGGTTGGTCTCTTGTCCTGCTGCTTACTAGCTCCTTGAACTGGGGCAAACTCAGTAGCCAACTTGGTCTCAGAGTCTGTATCTCTGAAATGCTTTGGGTAAGGACTGAGTGGTCATATGAATAAAAGTCTGAACATAGAGCCTGGTATAAAAGGTCTCAAACATGATGTTGGTACTATCACTTACTACAGTTGCCAACATTGTTGCTTTGCTATGGAAGCCATCATTCAGAGGCCCAAAGGAAGACACATGCTGGAGCCTAGAGTGGCAATATCAGCATTTGGAATGCTACCATTATTGGGAATACAATTGATTTTCTCAGAAAGTTCTGACTATATGATGGTGTAATGATTTTATTTATGCTAATTTATTTTACTAGTAGAACTACAAATCCTAAAACAATGAACAACTAAAAAAACAAAACAAAACCTCCAAACCGAGACACACCCTATTCTCTTGTTCAAGGAAGTAAAGGGGCCTCAAATCCAGAAGGGAATAATTTTGCCTTGATTTACAAAATAGATGAGTCAAGATTCCTCTCACTCTAGAATAAAATAGAAAATACTCATGTTTTATGTTAGCTCTTTCTTCCTGGCCCAAAGCTCCTCTGACTTGTAATTTCCTATGGCTTGAGAAGTAAGCACCAGTGTCCACCAGGTTGATGGGTCAGAAATCTATAGTTTAGCATGGTGGTGAGTATATACTGTGTGTTACTATTATTGCCGCAAATAATTTACATCTAGGTTGATCTTTCTGGTGCAAATATTTTTTTGGACTGGGGTTGGAAAGGAATTTGAATGCTTGCAAGTAAATGAACTGGGCTCCACACTCATGGAGCACCCATGGAAGAGTCTTCTGGATTCCGATCTCAAGTCCATACCTGGACATAATGATTACTCTATCATCACTAAAAATAGACAAATAAACCTAGGAGAAGGTAGAGGAAAGCTAGGTTCCATAGAATTTCTTCATTTCATTTTCTTCTGGGTGAGACAAGGACACCTCAGTTTGTAGAAGGTGGGACGAACTCAGTGCACGGTGGTGGGCAGACACCACCCCCTCCCAGCACCCACACGCACACACACAATCTCTGCAGTCAAATTGTTTTCAGTACTCCCTGCAGGGAAGAGTTGTAAATGATATTCCAAATGCATCTCAATCTTCTAAATACTTAGCTCATCTGCTCTCCTAATGGGCTATCCAAGCTGAGGAGAAGTGATTGCTCCCATTAGTCCTGACGGAATATCAAATATATTTGATCTTCTAAGCACTTTGTCCCAGAGCAGGCCTCTGAAAATCACCACAAATTACATTTGGCTTAGGAACGGGCAGGATTGTTTTCTAAACACCTAAAGCAATGTTTGAAAAGTGTGATTCACAGACCACCTGCCTCAGAACCACTGGCGGCGCTTGCTCATTAAAAATGGGTTTTCTGGGCCCCTCCCAAGACCTGCTGAATCAGAAAGTCTGGGGGCGACTCCAAGAAAGCTTTTGGAAAAATCATGAGGGGATTCTGTGCCCATTAGATCGGAGAGGAAGTGGTAACAAAGCTCATCTCACAGCTCAGGATGAGGGAACCCACTTCCTGCACTCAGTGCTTTGCTCTGAGTTCTTTCTCCCCAGGTGCATCTGAACTTTTGAATTAAGGTTTTGCAGCTAAGAAACCAAAAGAGGAAAATGCACCATTTAAAAAGACTCCTCTCCTCCAACCTACCAGGGTCAGTGTGGCCAGAGGCCTGATTTAACTTGCATAGCGGAGAAGCAAGGAAGCGCCTGAAAATTTTGGCAGCTGTGAGAATGAAGAGGAAAAGAGAAATCTTGCTGTCTGCACATTTCTTTCAGGAATATTAACCTCAGTGGAATTTTTAAAGATTTATTTATTTATTATTTTGGAGAGAAAGAGAGCACAGGGGGAGGGGCTGAGGAAGAGGAAGAGAGAAACTCAAGCAGACTCCCTGCTGAGTGTGGAGAAGGATGTGGGGCTAGATCTCAGGACCCTGAGATCATGACTGGAGCCGAGATCAAGAGTCTGTTGCTCAAGCGACTGAGGCACTCAGGCTCCCCAACATCAGTGGAGTTTTGAGATGCTCCCAGGATTCATTCATTCATTCATTCATTCACTCATTTTTTCGTGCACTCAGCAAACATGTGTTCATTAGCCCTGAGCTAGGAACTGTGATAGCCAACAGGATTACAAAGATGAGCCAAATGGAACCCTTGTATTGTGTGTGTGTGTGTGTGTGTGTGTATGTGTGTGTGTGTGTGTGTAAGCAGATGACAGGAAGGTGCAATGTGTTCTGTGACAGAGGGTACCAGTGATTATAGGAACTAGGGGTGAGCCTTCTAAATTAGGCTGGTGCCATTCAAGCCTTTCCAGAAGAGGCCACCCTTAAGTTGAGTTTTGAAGAATGAGTATGTGTTGGCCAAATGCAGGGCAGGGCAGGGTGAGAGAGGGGTCTGAATGAGAGAAAGCCATGTGTGCAATGACACAGATCATGAAGCAGCTTGGGGACTGGGGACTGCTAATCATACTGTAACAGGGGAACTCACCGGGAGCAGGCTGATGGGCAGGAAGCAGTCAGATCTAAGGAGTTTGAGTCTTACTCTGTAAAATGTGGAGAGATGCAGGTGAGGTTGTGTAGAAACATCCAAAATCAGATGTGTATTTCAGAAAGATGGCCCCATATGAGTGTGACTCATCAATAGAGGCGAAAAAACAGAAGGCAGCCCTGAGTTACAGCAGTGGTGCTGGGATAGTGGGGAAATGACTGGAAACATGTAACTTAAACTGCAAAATGGTAACCCGTTGAATATGGGTGAGGAGGGAGGTGAGGGGTAAGGATGAGTCCTGGGTTTCTACTTCTTGAGTAGCATGGTGGGTGTCACTCTGTAAGAGAAAGGAATCAGGTAAATGAAGTACTTGTTGAAGGGGAAAGAAGACTATCGAGATTGCTTTTGGACTTGTTGAGTTTTAGGGGTGCCTTGCACCTTTGGGAGGAGATACTCTGTAGTAGTGGGAATCTCGGGTTTGGAGTGAAGGATCCGTAAGTGTGGGCGCCCTCAGCAGGATCTGGAAGCCCTGGGAGGAGACAATAAGCATGGGGCAGACTTGGAGTGAAAAGGCCAGAAGGGGCAGGACACAACTGTGGGGGATAGGGAAGGAGGACCCAGGAAGGAGGCTTAGCATGGCTGTCCAGAGAGCTGCAACTGGTGACTGAAATGTGCCTGTTCTGTTCTCCACTTACTTTGCTGCCAGGGATTGCCATGTAATGGAGCCTTGGTGACTTCTGTGTTCACTGGAACAGTAGTCCCCCCCACCCCCTTATCCGTGGTTTTGTTTTTTATGGTTTCAGTTACCCGTGGTCAACTGCTGTCCAGAGGTAGTTGATTCTCTTTGTGACACATTGTCAGAAGGTCAATAGTGGTTTGATGCTCTGTCACTGTGCCCATGTCATTCACCACATCATGCAGGCATTTTATCATCTGGCAGCATCACATGAAGGGTGAGCACAGGACAAGAAGATACTGTGAGGGAGACAGAGAGACCACATTCATCTAACTTTTGTCATCATGGTATATTGTATAATTGTTCTATTTTATGATAAGTTATAATGTTAATCTCTGGCTGTATCTAACTTATAAATTAAACTTTATCATAAGTATGTATTCATAGGAAAAATTATAGCATATACAGAGTTTAGTACTATTCATAGTTTCAGGCATCCACTAGGTTATTTTCCCTCTTTTTGCTCTCACCTAAGAACACAGGCAGATGCTCTTGGCAATGGAAGGTCTTAGATAACCTCTCTTGTGAGCACAGTGACTTGAGTAAAGTCCAATGTCCTTGGGACTGGTTGGTATCAGTGACCAAGGGGAGGGGACAGCAAAGAAGAGCTGAGTCACTTCTTTGAGTGGCTGCTGGGCAGAGGTGTAAGTGAATGTGGAAGCTAGAGCCCAGGCCAGAGGTGGCCATGAGACCACAAACTGCAGTTGTTCATCCCAGACATTCAAAATACTTAACCCAGTATGGGGGAGGGGCGGTGTGATCTGGCGGGCAAGTAAGTGCCATGGCTTTGGATTCAGAGCTCCCTATTACGCTTTCTAACAATGTGACTTTGGGCAACATGTGCCATTATCTTCTTACATCTCAGTTCTCCGTCCTACATAATTGAGAGAATACACAGTTCTCAGGGTTGTTCTGAAGATAAAGCAAAAGAAGTGTATCTGTGTGAATCACTCAGCATGGTGCTTGGAACGCAGTAGCAGGTGTTCAGGAAATGACAATAGCTATCTCCCTTCCTTGCTTTTCCTTGTTCCCGGCTGGAGGCATGTGCTGCCTGCAAGAGATTCTGAGATTTGGGGCTGGGACCTACACTCAAGTTCAGGAGATAGACAAGCAGAAGGAGGGTGTTTCAGGAAGAGGAATGGCCAGGGTGTAAGCAAAGCTGTGGAAGGTCATGGCGGGCGTGGAGGATGACAGCCTTGCAAGTATGTTGTAGTAGCTGTAATGGTGTCATGAAAGCTTGTGAGAGCTGAGTCCAGAAACATACATGGGGGCCAGATTTTAAACAGCATCAAAGTTCTATCAAGTAGTTTCAGTGTATCCTGTAGACAATGGGGAGTCATGATAGGTTGGGAAATGGGGTGATGTCACTACACCAGTGTCTTAGAGACACTGTTTCTTGACCTTTTCCAACAGGGAGCCATCCTCTAACTCCACCAGTGAAATTCTTATGGAGGAGTTTTAGCACCTTGGTGGTTTAGGGGAACATAAGCATTGATGGGGGGCTGGGCTTCCCAGAATTCCCACCCACAGGAATTAATAAACTGCTTTTAGCTGAGATTCCACCACTATGTCAGAGCTTGGGAACTTTGATCACAGATTCTTGACATCCACTGATCTAAAGCTGAGCGGACATCTATGCCTTCATCACCTTCACCGTTTTTCTCAAGATGCCTCTGTGGTTAGGGAAGAAAGGGAAATCAGTATGTGGTTTTTATGTGCCGGGCTCTGTGCTAGGCCTTTTTTCTTGGGCTCTGGGCTTTAATGCTCACAGCCACATTCTGGGAGCGACAGTATTCCCCATTTTACTGTTGGAACACTGAGACTCAGAAAGAGCTGGATGAAGCTGTCTGTCCTCTGTCACTCAGGCTACCCATGAAGTCAGAATTCAAGCCCAGGGCTTTCTGAGTGTGAAGGCCTTGATCTCTTTCCACTTCTATACCGCCCTCTGTCTGGATGCCCAGCACTGTAAGAGGCTCCCTGTGCTTACGGTTCTGGGAGGGCTTGGGAGGCCGGTGCTGTGGAGGGGCGTATGGAGCAAGTCTCTGGGGTTGGACCAGCTATAGACTATCAACCCTCCTCGAGGATTTCTTCTCAGTTCATCTGTCTTTATTTGTTAAGGTTTTGCAAAGAGCTGGTGCTTTAACAAAGCTACAATTCAAAGTCTCGTGGAGACTTTGGGTGGGGTTAGGGTGGTTGCATCTGTTTTTCTACTTCATCTTGACCGTGACTTTACCCGTGGCCATTACTGTCATTTTGTAGACAAGAAAATGCTGTTCAGAGAGGTTGCATAATCTGCTTACAGGCTTGAGGGAATAAGCACAGAGCTGGTAAGCAGAGTTGCTGGGATTTAAGCCAAGTGTATGATTTTCCTTCTGTGTTCAATTCCGTTTTTTCTCACAGAAGACTCTTTATCCCTGTCCCTTGAAAGACCCTACAGTTGACTTGTGTGGTTTCTGGTTTGTAACTTCTGCAAGCATGACCCCATAGAGAGCTTGTGCTATGCCCTGTGGGGTTGGCTTATGTGTGGTATTTGTAAGGTTGATTGTTTCCTGGGTGGAGGAGGAGGAGAGTTTAGATTCCTTTTCTAAACAGGTAAGATCCGTGAGACAAATAAACAAACAAACAAGAAAGGGGATAGAAGTATCTTTGGGGAAGGGGCTTACAATTTACAAGGGATGTTCAGAGGCAGCCTAGCGATAAGGTGACACTGGAACAAATTGTGAAGGTGATAAAGGATAGGAAACAGAAATAATGGGAGGAGAAGTCGAGGAAGAGTGTTCCAGGTAGAGGGAAAGGCAAGTGCAAAGGCCCTGAGGTAAAAGGTGAAGTTCTATTTATTGAGTGGTGATTTGGACTGAATAGGACAGTCCCAAGAGGTGACAGGATGAGGCAGGTATTGGGGAGCTCTGGGAGAACAACTGAACATGAGTTGTTTTGTTGAATTTTTCTTTTATTATGAATGAGATTGGAAGTTAGAAGAGGATTCTGAGCCCAAGAGAGACATGACTCCAGTTATATATTAACAGGGCTGCTTTGCAGGGAAAAGCCAGGAGTCAGGAAGCGATTGCAATAACCAAGGCAAGTGGTTAGTGCCCAGGACCAGATCTGCCTGTGTTCTTTGGAAAGCACTCTCCTTCTACAGCTCATAGAAGAGTGCTTGGCACATTGTAGGTGCTTGATAAACATTTGCTAAAACCAGAACGCAAGAGGGGCAGTATTGTGTTGTGGCTGAAGAGTGTGGCCATTACTGTGGGAGTTCAAGTCCCAGCCTTGCTGCTGTGAGGTGCACTGCTGTGTGTGACCTTCTCTCCCTGTGCCTCAGGTTCCGGAGCTGAAAATGGGAATAATGACAGTGTTTAGCTCACAAGCTTTGTGTGAGGATTGCACACGGTGTATGTCACATGCCTGCAAGGGGCCCGCCCCACGTCAGTGCTCAAGAGATATCAACAATCACCAAGGCAAGAGCAGGCGTTATGTTCTGTGCATTTGGTGAAGATCTAAGGGAAATGTTGAGAGGAAAATACTAGAAATATTTGTGCAGTATTTGGAAATGTAGGAAATTCAGAGTATTTATTTTGCTATGTTTTCATTCAAGCAATTGCAATTTTTGCTTACCATCATTTTTCTTTCCCGTTATGCCATCAGATTTTCTTCTTGGTGACATAAGTTGCAAATAAGCTGGTGGTCCAGTCGGGCAGGAATGGGGACGTGGGTTCTGTCCCTTGCCTCTGCTTCTCCATGTGGAGCGGGCCTCTGTCTCTTGCTTTTGATCAGGCTTCATGGCAGCCATAGAATAAAGTTTATTGCTAATGTTATTAGTTTCTAATCAGAGCCCACTGTGATTATTACCTAATAGTTATTGCTTTGCACTTCCAACCAGATGTCAAAAATAATGAGCCAATAAAACTGCTATTAATTTAGTCTGCATGACAATTTTAGGCCCTCAGAGCTTGAGATTCGGGGCCTCATAAAAGCAGGGCACAAATAATTGGAGTGCTCAAAAGTAATAATAAAAATGGTGAGAATATGAATTAATACATAAGCGTTTCTAATTTAAAAATGAAACACACGGCTCTGAATACCAACATCTCTCATGTGCTTTTCTAGGATGCATGGAGCCATCCTCCCAGATTCTGTCCTGCAAGATTTGGGCAGCATGGCTGAGGGAGTTGGCTCTTTATAGGAAGAAGATATGGTGCTGCTGTAGATCTGTTTGGTTCTCGTGAAAGAAGAGGGCCAGGTTTGCAGGTACCTGGAAGAGGGGTCTCCTGGAACCACAGAGAATTCAGTGAAACCTGTCTGTGCTGCTGTCAGGCACTGGGATGTTCTTTTTTTTTTTTTTTAAGATTTTATTTATTGATTTGACAGAGATTACAAGTAGGCAGACAGGCAGGCAGAGAGAGAGAGGAAGGGAAGCAGGCTCCCCAGTAGGCAGAGAGCCCGATGCGGGGCTCGATCTCAGAACCCTGGGATCATGACCTGAGCTGAAGGCAGAGGCTTTAACTCACTGAGCCACCCAGGCGCCCCTGGGATGTTCTGATGGACCCCTGCCTGCCCTGACACACATCCCATTTTAGAGAATCGTTCTCTTTCTAATCATGCCCTTTGTCATCCTGTGTACTATGGAGTGTCGGAGGCTTGTGTTCAAACCCTAACTGCCTCATTATCTGAGGGAATTATCTGGAACATTATCTCTGAATCTGAGTTCCCAAGTCTTGGAAAGCAGTGACATTAACAGGACCTACCCCATAGGATTATAGTTCAGCATTAGAAGAAACAACAGAGGGGTGCCTGGGTGGCTCAGTGGGTTAGTGTTGGCCTTCAGCTTGGGTCATGATTTCAGGGTCCTGGGATCCAGCCCCATATCAGATTCTCTGTGCAACGGGGAGACTGCTTCTCCCTCTGCCTGCCGTTCCCCCTGCTTGTGCTCTTTTTCTCTGTCAAATAGATAAATGAAATATTAAAAAAAAAAAAGAAACAACAGATAAAAGGAGCTTAGCGCCATGCCTGGCACACAAATGAATTGGATAAAATGTTGCTCTTCCTTAAATGATGCTGATGTTCTCTTCCCCATTCACTTCACTCATTCGTTCCTTCTATTCGTTGGTGATACTTGAAAAAGTCCACTTTTCCCCTTCCCCCATCCTCTTGTGCATAAGCCTGGCCCTGTTTCCTTTCACCTTGCTGTAGTATCTTAAAGACAAATAAGCATTTCACAAACACACATCATGGCTCATTTTGGTGGTAGTGGTGTGGGCACAGGCGGTGAAGGCTCACTCAGTTATTTCAGGCTCCTAGTATCTGGGGGCTGTAATTGAGGAGACCCCAAGCACAGGAGGGGGAAAGAGGTGGTGTGGGGCCTGCCCCTGAGAAGATGTTGCCTCACAGACGTAGGCTGATTGTTCTCCAATGGCTACTTTTTCAGATACACTCCATTTCCTAGCCAGTGGACTGTGGGCAGAAATGAGATACAGCAGCTTCCCTACCCTGTGGGCCAGGCCCCTAAACACTCCCTCCCAGTCCCTCGGGGAGTCTCTTCCTTCATCTGTCAACTGGCTGCAAGACAGGCAGTCAAGTACTTTGGGGCCTGGGGATGTCAAGCCATTGGGTGGGAGGAGCCTTATCCGTGAATGACCTCCCCAGTTACTTGCACTGATTGGAGAAGGCACTGAGATTTGGGGCTGTTTGTTACAGCAGCTGGGGCTCCCTGACTCATACACATGGATGGGACCTTGCCAGGCAGATGAATAGAAGGAGGGCACTGCAGGCAGAGTGGGCAACATGACTTCAGGTGTGGAGCAATGTGCCTGGGGACTGAAATGGGTCAGGGTTCTAAGATGATTGCAGGAAGGCTGGGGGCAGAGAAGGGTGGCCACAGAAGAGACTGAAGGGCCATGGTTGTCATTTGGGATTATGCAGAAAGCAGTGGGGACAACTGGGAGGTGCTGAGCAAGAGCTCAGACCAACCCTTTGCTTTGGGGGTGCTGTCCTGAGGGGAGCCGTCCGGGGACGGTGGCTGAGGGTAGCACAGGACTGGTCCCAGGCTGATGGACAAGGAGGCCTTCCAAATGATCTGGGAGAGACACTGTTGAAGCCTGGATTGGGAAAATGGTGGTGGAGGCACAGGGGGTGCTGGCAGAGTAGCTGTTTAAGAGGGCAAATCCACTGGAGTAGGCTACTGAACTGAGCTGGAGGTGTGGGGAGGGAAACACCGACTGCTTGCTCTCCCTTTTTTTCCTCTCTCCCCCACTTCCGTTTAACCATGACGCTGGCTGTGAATGTGAAATTTGGTTCTTGTTTTCTGGGTGCTTTCTTGCTTACCACAGAACGTGGTGATCCATGCTGATGCTTAAGCAAACACCGCCGTGCCCATCCACGAAAGCACTCCCGTTCCGGCCTGGCTCAGCTGTCACCGGGGTGTATCACGTATGGAGGGAGCCGGCATCCCTGTGCATGTTCTCTTGCTCCTGCCTGCCTTGCTGGGGCCCTGTCTGCGCTTCGATTCTTCCATTAGTGGACCTGGGGTATCAGGCTTGTAACCCATTCACTCATAGGTGGATGGTGGGCATTGAATCGTTCCTTCAATTGAATGTGTTAATAAATTCTTCACAAAACAAGAAGAGGGGAAATTATTTTAAATTGATTCAAGCAGAATTTTAGCATGTTCAGCACAGCCTACTTTGTGCTCAGGTTTAACACTTGGTGTGTTAATTGAGTGGCCAGTTCGGCCAGATTATCCTGTTAAAGTAGAAATCAATATTAATATTTCTTCACACTGTTAACTGTCTTTCTAGAATCGGAATTTTTATTCCCTTCTTTTCCTTCTATGACTTTTGTTACCTTTGCATTTCTAATTGTGTGTGGAATTTATGGAGGTTTGTTTTGTTTTGTTTTGTTTTTGTTAGGAACACAGGAGGTTTGCGATGATACTGCATTTCCCTTCCCATCTGGGATCAGTGTTTGTAATAGACTGGCTTTTATGCCCAGCTCCCGAAGAGCATTCTCATTATCTGATAAGAGAAGCCGATTTTCACTAGCCTTCCGAGGTAATGAATCCTTTCATTTGTTTGGTTATATGTCCAGGCTGGTCGGGTGGGGAGCGCTGTCAGACATACGTCCTGGGGGAGAGCTTTGCTGGCCACTGGGGATGTGCCTCTGCTGCCCATACCATCCACCTGCGACCACTGACCTGTGTTGCCAGCCCTCTCTTTGTGTGCCCCATACTATCATCTAACAAGGTGTGGGTGCTCCTCTGTACCCCCTGGGATGTTCACTCATGTGTGTTCCGCCCTGTGTGGGGCCTTGGGGTGCTTCTGTCTGGGTGTATCATGGGTGCTTCTGCCAACAAGGACTCTTATTCCTTTTCTCATGCTCCATATTGAGTGTTGTTAGGGATTTTTATTATTCCCTCTAGGAACGGCTCTTGATCTGTTAGACATAAACTCCTCAGTGTGCCATATAAGGTCCCCTGTAACCTGTCCCTGCTTATCTCCTTGGCCTCATCTCCAGCCCCTATAACAGGAGCCCAAGTTGGAGTTATGCAGAGCTGTTTGCAATTTCCCATAGACACCTTGCAGAGGTGCCTTGCAGTGCTGTTCCACATCCCCAGAAAGCTGTTCCCCTCTAGCCACCCTTTCAGGCTGAGTTTGAAGAGCGCTTCTGCTCAGAAGCAACCCCTGCCTTGCAGAGGAGCTGGCCTGTTTCTCGCTTTAGAGTCCTTGTTTGTCTTTTCTTCCTCTCCCACCAGACAGGGCTCTGTCCTCCCCATCTCTCTTGCTCTCCCCTAATGTGCGGCCTGGCGTAGAGACACACCTGGTCACGGCTAGCTGAGAGATATCTTGTCACCTGTATTATGGTAACCAGCCCCTATGGGGAGTATTTCCTGTGCTTTGTTTCACTCCATCCACACGATACCTCTGTGAAGTAGGTGCTGTTCTTTTCCTCTGTTTCACAGATGAGTCATTCCAAGGCACAGGAAGGTGAGGTCACTTGCCTAAGGTTACTCAGCTAGAAAGCGGAGGAGACAGGAACCGACTACTGGCCTCTCCTGCTCCAAACCCTATGGACGGAGCCACGTTGATACATGGCTCTTCCCCTCCTCTCTGTTTCTCCTGTTCCTACTTAATGACAGGCTTACGTCTCCCCCATGACCTTCCTGCCTCTCTCAGAGATAGACATTGTTGTAAGGGAAGATGGTGATGTTTGAAAAGTCTAAAAATGTAGCTTAAGCGTGCTGCTCATGGTCTGTTTGCTGCCGAACCCTCCCAACTCCCCACTCCATATACTCTCTGTCTCTCTCTGCCCTGCTCTGTGTCCCAGGAGCTCAGCTCTGTGGGCTCTTACCTCGCTCTCTGGCTTCCCACACAGCTGGCTGACAGAGGCACTGGCATGGGGGACAGGGGGCAAGGTGGCTCTTTGCCCACTCCCTTCCTGTGTTATCCCAGAGCAGGGGCTGGCAAACTCTTTCTATGAAGTGCCAGATGGTAAATATTTTAAGCTTTGTGGCCCAAGAGACAAAATCAAGGATGTGATTTAGGTACTTATATAACCATTTGAAATGTAACCATTTGAAAATGTAAAATCGTTCTTCGCTCATGAGCTATAACAAAGCAGGCAGCAGACCAGAATTGGCCCACTGGCTGCCGTTGGCTGAGTGCCGATCTGGACGCTAGAGCCGGGCTTCAGTGTGTCCCAGGGTCATCTGGAGGGCCATTCCAATGCAGATCACAGACCCACACCCTCAGACGTTCTGATGGTGTGGATCTGCAGTGGAGACGAAGGGCTTGCCTATCTAACAAGTTTCCAGCTGGTGTGGATGTTGCTGGCCTGACCCCCACAGTCCAGGTATTAGAGAAAGCACTTGGCAAGTGTTCCCTCAGGAGCAGGGACTCCGTTCTATCCCTTTGCCCCGTCCGGCCTGAGTGCTTCCCCATCCTTCACTGGTCCCCTCTATGATGCCTGAATCTCTGCAAATTGTCCTTCCCTCTGGCTCTCTTTAGTTAAGTCCTTTACGCGTGCTGCCTTTGTTTGCTGGAATCTTACAGATACTGCAAGCATTTTCATTTTGCAGAAATGGTCTGGGAACAGAGTGCCGAGTACTTCCCATGTGTAACTCTTGCATCCCCGAGTCACTCTTGTGTTGACTGCATCAACATTACTTCAGGTTTGCC
The DNA here is from genome assembly GCA_003697995.1 of Taxidea taxus jeffersonii. Classification (NCBI taxonomy): domain Eukaryota; kingdom Metazoa; phylum Chordata; class Mammalia; order Carnivora; family Mustelidae; genus Taxidea; species Taxidea taxus. The sequence continues at coordinate 11,690 of RCUC01133445.1, read as the reverse complement.
TCTGTGTGTGGTTCTATGGGAGCTGGGACCAGGTTACATGACGAATAGGATGGGGTCAAGTCCCTGTTACGAAATAGGCATCTGTAGAGGGCTATGGGTGTGTGAAGGCCACCCAAGTCAGTGGAAGTAACTCAGGGCGGGCTCTCCAAGGGAGGTGACATTTGACATAAGTTCAAAGGAAAAGCAGGCATAGGCTCACCAGAGGCTGGAGGTTCCTGGAAGTAGAGCATCCAGAGCACCCATGTGTGGCGGTGTTTAGGCAGTCTTTAGTCCCATGGACTTTGGTTTGGCCTAAGAATGATATGTGTGTGTGTGTGTGTGTGTGTGTGTGTGTGTGTGTGTGTGTGTGCATGTGCACATATGTGTGTGCACGAGGGAGGGGCATGGTTTGAGAGTGGCCAGTACGCTAGAACAGTGAATAGAGGCAAGATTACAGGGAACTTCGCTGCATCCCTGGTAAATATGAGGTCACTGGGGGTTTTAATCAGGGAATGACATAGTGAGATTTCCAAGTAGGAAGATCACCTAAATGGGGATTGCATGATTGGAGCAGGGCACAGGCTGGTGGCAGGGGAGGATGGGCCCCTAAAGGCTGCTGGTTTGGATTCTCAGCGATCCGGGTTGGGACTGGCTGAGCCTGAAGGTGGTGACAGCAAATAAGCTTTTCGATAATCTCAGATCAGTTTCCACCATCGGGCATGGGCCCCCTGGTGGATCTGTAAGAAGCCAATGCCTAGCCTAATCGAAGGCTTTGCTACCTTCCTCTGGGAGGTGATATTCTCGCTCTGCCAGAGGCTGAACCCCAGGACTCCACTCGATGGCTTCATTTCACAAATTAAAAATATCAACTAAGCGAGTCATTTCAAAGACTGCCAGTGTAAGGAAACCATTGCAGCTCAAAGTCTGTGTTTCCTGTGAAGCACGTGTTTCTCTGAAACATTTACCCAACACCTCAGAGAGCTCCCACCAACACAGCTACCTTTTTGGAAAGGTCAGACTTTTTAAAGGTTAATTGTTACCCTTAAGAAAAACGTAAAAATAAACTGCGCGGCTGCATATTTAATAAGTGTTTGGAATAGCATTTCCCAGAAGCACAATTCCTGATGATTTGATTTAAACAAATAAAGCAGGCTCAGCAAGTAAAGCGCCATTGGCAACTTCGGACTTGGAGAAAGTGCGCGTACCGTCTGTGGTTTAAGGAGTGTTATTATACTTCTGAAATGTCCTCTGGCCAAAGAACCCCAGCCGGCCAGGAATGTGAGCCGCGCTAAGTCCTTGGATCTGTGTGTGTGTACTATGGTGGCTGAACAGGTGAGCTCAGAGGGGTCTCAAGATGTCACTCCCGGCTCTCTTTTAAGACTGCTTTCTCCCTTAGCAATGGCCTCCCCTCCCAGGTTGACCAGCAGCCTCTATGATGGGGGCTGTTCCATTAGTCTCTTTCCCTCTCCCTCTTGCGATCTGATGGAGAGCTCTCCCTGAATGCCCTGCAGGTAGGTGCCTCTAGCCACGTGGCCAAACCAGACGTGTCTCCATTTCACATAGTGCTGGCTCTGCCATTCACCCCTCCCTGTACAACCTCTTCCCTCCTCCTCCCTGTACAACCTCTTCCTTCTTCCTGCCTGTGCTCACCGCCCTCAACTTGAATCTGCCAGTGGTTTTCTCATGACTCATTGTCCTTTTAGGACCCTGTCCACCCAGGTGCCAAGTCCTGTTGATGCTTTTCTCCCAGTTGGACTCAGGATTGTCTCTTTTCATTGCTGTGGCCACCCCTCTGGTCAGAACCTCTCTCCTAGATTACCACAATAACTTCCACCTGTCTTTGTTGTGGGGCATCCGTGTGACCCACTGACACAGACAAATTTTCCTGAAGATCCCCTGTGAGTAAATCTCATGATCAAAGTTCTTACTGTTTCCTTATTAGCTCTGAAATGGAACTCAGAATTTCAGTATTCCCTATCTTTGTCCTTATCTTTTAACTCTCCCCCCGCCTTTTTAAAAAAAATTAAATTTCTTAATAAACATATAATGTACTATTAGCCCCAGGGGTACAGGTCTATGAATCGCCAGGTTTACACACTTCCCAGCACTCACCATAGCACATACCCTCCCCAATGTCCATAACCCCACCACCCTCTCACTACACCCCTCCCCCCGGCCCCCCTCAGTTTGTTTTGTGACATTAAGAGTCTCTTTTGGTTTGTCTCCCTCCCGATCCCATCTTGTTTCATTTATTCTTTTCCTACCCCCCCCAACTTCCCCCCATGTCATCTTCACTTCCTCATATCAGGGAGATCATATGAGAGTTGTCTTTCTCTGATTGACTTATTTCGCTAAGCACAATACCCTCTAGTTCCATCCACGTCATCGCAAATGGCAAGATTTCATTTCTTTTGATGGCTGCATAGTATTCCATTGTATAATATATACCACTTCTTCTTTATCCATTCATCTGTTGATGGACATCTAGGTTCTTTCCATAGTTTGGTTATCATGGACATTGCTGCTACAAACATTCGGGTGCACGTGCCCCTTTGGATCACTACATTTGTATCTTTAGGGTAAATACCCAGTAGTGCAATTGCTGGGTCGCAAGGTAGCTCTATTTTCAACTTTTTGAGGAACCTCCATGCTGTTTTCCAGAGTGGTTGAACCAGCTTGCATTCCCACCAACAGTGTAGTAGTGTTCCCCTTTCTCCGCATCCTCACCAGAATCTGTCATTTCCTGACTTGTTAATTTTAGCCATTCTGACTGGTGAGGTGGTATCTCATTGTGGTTTTGATTTGTATTTCCCTGATGCCCAGTGATGTGGAGCACTTTTTCATGTGTCTGTTGGTCATCTGGATGTCTTCTTTGCAGAAATGTCTGTTCATGTCCTCTGCCCATTTCTTGATTGGATTATTTGTTCTTTGGGTGCTGAGTTTGCTAAGCTCTTTATAGGTTTTGGATACTAGCCCTTTATCTGATATGTCGTTTGCAAATATCTTCTCCTATTCTGTCAGTTGTCTTTTAGTATTGTTGACTGTTTCCTTTGCTGTGCAAAAGCTTTTGATCTTAATGAAGTCCCAATAGTTCATTTTTGCCCTTGCTTCCCTTGCCTTTGGCGTTGTTCCTAGGAAGAAGTTGGTGCCACTGAGGTTGAAGAGATTGATGCCTGTGTTCTCCTCAAGGATTTTGATGGATTCCTTTCTCACATTGAGGTCCTTCATCCATTTTGAGTCTATTTTCGTGTGTGGTGTGGTGTAAGGAAATGGTCCAATTTCATTTTTCTGCATACGGCTGTCCAATTTTCCCAACACCATTTGTTGAAGAGGCTGTCTTTTTTCCACTGGGCATTCTTTCCTGCTTTGTCGAAGATTAGTTGACCATAGAGTTGAGGGTCTATTTCTGGGCTCTCTATTCTGTTCCATTGATCTATGTGTCTGTTTTTGTGCCAGTACCATACTGTCTTGATGATGACAGCTCTGTAATAGAGCTTGAAGTTCGGAATTGTGATGCTACCAACTTTGGCTTTCTTTTTCAATATTCCTTTGGTTATTCGAGGTCTTTTCTGGTTCCATATAAATTTTAGGATTATTTGTTCCATTTCTTTGAAAAAACTGGATGGGATTTTGATAGGCATTGCATTAAATGTGTAGATAGCTTTAGGTAGCATAGACATTTTCACAATATTTATTCTTCCAATCCATAAGCATGGAACATTTTTCCATTTCTTTGTGTCTTCCTCAATTTCTTTCATGAGTACATTATAGTTTTCTGAGTATAGATTCTTTGCCTCTTTGGTTAGGTTTATTCCTAGGTATCTTATGGTTTTGGGTGCAATAGTAAATGGGATTGACTCCTTAATTTCTCTTTCTTCTGTCTTCTTGTTGGTGTAAAGAAATGCAACTGATTTCTGTGCATTGATTTTATATCCTGACACTTCACTGAATTCCTGTACAAGTTCTAGCAGTTTTGGAGTGGAGTCTTTTGGTTTTCCACATATAGTATCATATCACCTGCAAAGAGTGCTAGTTTGACTTCTTCTTTGCCAATTTGGATGCCTTTAATTTCTTTTTGTGGTCTGACTGCTGAGGCTAGGACTTCTAGTACTATGTTGAATAGCAGTGGTGATAATGGACATCCCTGCCATGGTCCTGACCTTAGCAGAAAAGCTCTCAGCTTTTCTCCATTGAGAATAATATTTGCATGGGTTTTTCATAGACGGCTTTGATACTATTGAGGTATGTGCTCTCTATCCCTACATTTGAAGAGTTTTGATCAAGAAGGGATGCTGTACTTTGTCAAATGCTGTTTCAGCATCTATTGAGAGTATCATATGGCTCTTGTTCTTTCTTTTATTAATGTACTGTATCACAGTGATTGATTTGCCGATGTCGAACCAACCTTACTGCCCTGGAATAAATCCCACTTGGTCATGGTGAATAATCCTTTTAATGTACTATTGGATCCTACTGGCTAGTATTTTGGTGAGAATTTTTGCATCTGTGTTCATCAAGGATATTGGTCTGTAATTCTCTTTTCTGATGGGATCCTTGTCTGGTTTTGGGATCAAGGTGATGCTGGCCTCATAAAATGAGTTTGGAAGTTTTCCTTCCATTTCTATTTTTTGGGACAGTTTCAGGAGAATAGGAATTAATTCTTTTTTAAATGTTTGGTAGAATTCCCCTGGGAAGCCATCTGGCCCTGGGCTTTTGTTTGGCAATTTTTGATGACTGTTTCAATCTTCTTACTCATTATGGGTCTATCCAGGTTTTCTATTTCTTCCTGGTTCAGTTTTGGTAGTTTATATGTCTCTAGGAATGCATCCATTTCTTCCAGATTGTCAAATTTGTTGGCATAGAGTTGCTCATAATACGTTCTTATAATTGTTTGTATTTCTTTGGTGTTGCTTGTGATCTTTTCTGTTTCATTCATAATTTTATTTATTTGGGTCCTTTCTCTTTTCTTTTTGATAAGTCTAGCCAGAGATCTATCAATCCTATTAATTCTTTCAAAGAACCAACTCCTAGTTTCATTGATTTGTCTTTTTTTTTTTTGTTTGTTTTGTTTTGTTTCTATTTCATTGAATTCTGTTGTGATCTTTATTATTTCTCTTCTCCTGCTGGGGTTAGGCTTTCTTTGTTGTTCTTTCTCCAGCTCCTTTAGGTGTAGGATTAGGTTGTGTATTGGAGACTTTTCTTATTTCTTGAGAAAGGCTTGTATCGCTATATATTTTCCTCTCAGGACTGCCTTTGCTGTGTCCCACAGATTTTGACCCATTGTGTTTTCATTATCATTTGTTTCCATGAATTTTTTCAATTCTTCTTTAATTTCCCGGTTGACCCATTCATTCTTTAGAAGAATGCTGTTTAGTCTCCATGTATTTGGGTTTTTTCCAAATTTCCTCTTGTGATTGAGTTCTAGCTTCAGAGCATTTCGGTCTGAAAATATGCAGGGAATGATCCCAATCTTTTGATACCTGTTGAGACCTGATTTATGACCCAGGATGTGATCTATTCTGGAGAGTGTCCCATGTACACTAGAAAAGAATGTGCATTCTGTTGCTTTGTGATGGAATGTTCTGAATATATCTTTGATGTCCATCTGGCCCAGTGTGTCATTTATGGTCTTTATTTCCTTATTGATCTTTTGCTTGGATGATCTGTCCATTTCAGTGAGGGAAGTGTAAAGTCCCCTACTATTATTGTATTATTGTCGATGTGTTTCTTTGGTTTTGTTATTAATTGGTTTATATAGTTGGCTGCTCCCATGTTAAGGACATAGATATTTAAAATTGTTAGATCTTCCTTTTGGACAGACCCTTTGACTATGATATAGTGTCCTTCCTCATCTCTTATTATAGTCTCTGGCTTAAAATCTAATTGATCTGATATAAGGATTGCCACCCCAGCTTTCTTTTGATGTGCATTAGCATGGTAAATTGTTTTTCCACCCCCTCACTTTCAATCTGGAGGTGTCTTTGGGTCTAAAATGAGTTTCTTGTAGGCAGTATATTGATGGGTTTTGTTTTTTTATCCATTCTGAAACCCTGTGTCTTTTAATTGGGGCATTTAGCCCATTTACATTCAGGGTAACTATTGAGAGATATGAATTTAGTGCCAGTGTATTGCCTGTGAGGTGACTGTTATTGTATATTGTCTCTGTTCCTTTCTGATCTACTATTTTTAGGGTCTCTCTTTGCTTAGAGGACCCCTTTCAATATTTCCTCTAGAGCTGGTTTGGTGTTTGCAAATTCTTTCAGTTTTTGTTTGTCCTGGAAGGTTTTTATCTCTCCTTCTATTTTCAATGATAACCTAGCTGGATATAGTATTCTTGGCTGCATGTTTTTCTCATTTAGTGCTCTGAATTTATCATGCTGGTTCTTTCTGGCCTGCCTGGGTCTGTGGATACGAAGTCCGCTGCCAATCTAATATTTTTACCATTGTATGTTACAGACTTCTTGTCTTGAGCTGCTTTCAGATTTCCTCTTTGTCGCTAAGATTTGTAAATTTTACTATTAGATGATGGGATGTGGACCTATTCTTATTGATTTTGAGGGGTGTTCTCTGCACCTCCTGGATTTTGATGCCTGTTTCCTTTGCCATATTGGGGAAATTCTCTACAATAATCCTCAATATACCTTCTGCTCCTCTCTCTTTCTTCTTCTTCTGGAATCCCAATTATTCTAATGTTGTTTCATCTTATGGTATCACTTGTCTCTCAAATTCTCCCCTCGTGGTCCAGTAGTTGTTTGTCTCTCTTTTGCTCAGCTTCTTTATTGTCGTCATTTGGTCTTCTATATCACTAATTCTTTCTTCTGCCTCATTTATCCTAGCAGTAAGAGCCTCCATTTTTTATTGCACCTCATTAATAGCTTTTTTGATTTCAACTTGGTTAGATTTTAGTTCTTTTATTTCTCCAGAAAGGGCTTTTGTTTTTCCAGGCAGGGTTTCTCTAATATCTTCCATGCCTTTTTTGAGCCCAGCTAGCACCTTGAGAATCATCATTCTGAACTCTAGATCTGACATATTACCAATGTCTGTATTGATTAGTTCCCTAGCCTTTGGTACTGCCTCTTGTTCTTTATTTTGTGATGAGTTTTTCCACCTTGTCATTTTGTCCAGATTTAGAATATATGAGGGAGCAAATGAAATACTAAAAGGGTGGCAAAGACCCCAAGAAAATGTGCTTTAACCAAATCATAAGAGACCCCAAATCATGGGGGGGAGAGGGGGTTAAAGAGAAGTTCAGAAAAAAAATTAAAAAAAGAAAACAAATAAAGAAAAAATATAAAAAAGAAAAAAACATATATATTAGACTCGTGACTAGAACAGGGTTACCCACTTAATTTTGGGAGCATTTTGGTCTCTTAGAAGAAACTACCTCCCAAAATTTTAAAGAATGAAAAAAACATATAAGGGTAAACACAATTAAGGGATGGAATATGACTATAAAGATGAAAACAAATTTTTTAAAAATTCCTAAAAAAGGAGTTGATAAGGTAAGTTGGTTGGGAGAATAAAGAAAAAGAAAGTGGAGAGAATTTGCTCGGGCTGGAGAGTAGATCAAGCCTGGTGCTAGATTTAGGGTGTATTTTGATCTATTAGAAGAAGTTGTACCCCAAATTTTTTAGAAGAAAAAAACCCTATGTGTATACAAAAAATGAAGTTAGATACAATGAAGGATAAAATATGACTATAATAATGAAGGTTTAAAAAAGATTTTTAATGAAAGGTATTAAGATAAACTAGTTTAAAAAACATTAAAAGAGGAAAAGGCAAAAGTTAAAAAAAATTAGCAGAAGAAGAAAAAAATTAAAAAAAATTTAACTTTGCAAGACTTAAGATTCATGGGGAGAAAGCCATGAATTCCATGCTTTGCTCTCCTCCTCTGGAATTCCACTGTTCTCCTTGGTAAGTGAACTTGGGCTTGGCTGGATTTCTTGTTGATCATCTGGGGGAGGGGCCTGTTGTAGTGATTCTCAAGTGTCTTTGCCCCAAATGGAATTGCACTGCCCTTACCAGGGGCTGGGCTAAGTAATCTGCTCGGGTTCGCTTTCAGGAGCTTTTGTTCCCTGAATGCTAGAGTTCTGGAGGATGAGAATGAAAATGGCAGCCTCCAAATCTCTGGCCTGGAGGAGCCGAGAGCTCAGGGCCCCACTCCTCAGTGTGCCCTCAGAGAAAAGTGCTCAATCACTCCCATCTTCCTGGCCTCCGGCTGTGCTCCAAGGTCACCCAGCCTGTGACCAAGCATCTCTGTCTCTGGCACACAGCTCCACCTGGAGTCTCCGAACCCCACAGATCCCTGAGCTCTTCCAGGTCGGGGTCTCCCCGGGTCTTGTGGGGACCTCACTCACAGAGCAGTGGCAGCACGGATTATGGTTCAAGGTAACCCCGAGTTGAGAGCTCACTCTTTGGCTCTGTCTCCATAGCTGGCTTCCCCTCTCTAATACCTGCGAGCTCTGCGACACTCAGACACCCCCGATCCTTCTGTGACCCCGCGGGATGAGGCCACACTGTCCCTGTTTGAGCTTCACCCCGGTTTAGCCTCTGGAGTGATGTCCCGCAGTGGAGCAGACTTTTAAAAGTCCTGATTTTGTGCTCCGTTGCTCTGCCGCTTGCTGGGAGCCAGCCCCTCCCCCCGCGGTTTATCTTCCCGTTGTTTTGGATTCTCTTCTCCGCTGGCCCTACCTTTCAGAAAGTGGTCGATTTTCTGGTTCTAGAATTGTTGCTCTTCTTCTGTTTGGTCTCCTGTTGGATTTGTAGGTGTTCGGAATGGTTTGATAAGCTATCTAGCTGATCTCCTGCTGCCTGATGTCGTCTCAGCCTCCTACTTCTTCGCCATCTTGACTCCTACCCCCCCCTTTTTAAAATGTAAGAACATTCAAGAGAACTCCCCTCTTAGCCAGTTGGTAAGTGTACAATATGGTATTAACTAGAGGCACCATGTTGAACAGATCTGTGGAATTTATTCATCTTATATAACTTTATCACGTCAAAGTGAATGGTCTCCATTCCCCAAATTACAGTTCATCTCTCCCCTGTGACCTTCCTGTTGCCCTTCACATGCCTGGAAGCCTGGAATGCCCTCTATGCTCCCCTCCTTCAGGTGTACCCTGGGGTGCCCCATGTACCCACCCCCTTTCCTGGTCACTACATGTGTGTTCCTTGGGTGTCATTTCTCACAGGTTGCTGGGTCTTATGGCTATTTGTGTCCATGCGTTGTTAATCCTATTGGAATGTAACTTATTTGTCTTGTAACCTCACAAGAACTTTTGAACTTTTTTTTTTTTTTTTTAATCTGTAGAATAAGAGTAGCTCTTCCCCCAAAATCAATGTTTGGGAACTATTAAATGACTTAAGTATGTAGGTTCCTAACAGAGTATCTGGCATACTGTAGTAGATACACAATTATTGTCCATAGTAGGTATGGTCATTTTCAAAGGACAGAAGAAGGAAGGGAGAAAAGAAGTAAGGGAGGGAAGGACGAGAAGGAAGGAAGAAGGGAAGAAAGGAAGAAGGGAAAGAAGGGAAAGAAAGAAGGAAGAGAAGGAAGGAAGAAAGAAGGGAAGGAAGGGAAAGAAAGGAAGAGAAAAAAGGAAGAGAAGGAAGGAAGAAAGAAGGGAAGGAAGGAGGCAAGAAAGGGAGAAAGGTGTAAACAAAGTAAAGCTAACTGCTAGAACGTCCTTAATTGTTTTCCCCTTTGCAGTCAGACTGTATCCTTCCTGCCCTTCTGGCATAGGCTACTCCATCCCACCTCTGTGCCTTTATCATTTCTTCAGATTTTTCTGAAAGTACTCCCATGTGCTAAATCCCTTAAGTATTTAGATAAGATTTAGGAGGGATCCTCTCCATATCCCTCACTGGGTTGGCTTCCTTGAAGGAACTCTTTTTGGGTTTTCTCACCCTCTCACTTAGAGTTGTTCTGGCTCAGTGGGACACATCAGGAGGAGAGGGAAACATAGGTATTGATACCTGGCTTCTTTCTTTCTTGGTTAACCAGGTTGGCTTCCTGAGTGAAGGCCTCCCCATCTGATGTTGCTGTCTTATTCTTCAGGTCAGGTGACCCCTCCTCCCTTCTCTCCTCAGCTGCTACTCCTGCTTGTTACTCATGCCAAGGTGACTGTGTATTCCTCCATCTCTGCCCACAATTTAATTAGCTACTTTATTAAACTTCCCTCACATTTTCTGGAACTTCATTCCAAGATACTAATATTTTGACTGATACACTCTATGAATGCCCAGTGGACCCAGTCTCAGAAACATTGTGTCCAGCAAAGAAGTCTCTCACAAAAGAATGCATGTGGGGGTGCCTGGGCGGCTCAGTGGGTTAAGCCTCTTCCTTTGGCTCAGGTCATGATCTCAGGGTCCTGGGATCGAGCCCCACATCAGACTCTCTGCTCAGCAGGGAGCCTGCTACCCGCTCTCTGTCTCTGCCTGCTTCTCTGCCTACTTGTGATCTCTGTCAAATAAATAAATAAAATCTTTAAAAAAAGAAAGCATGTGGAGTTCAAGAACAGATAAAAATAATCCATGGTGATAGAAGTCAGAGCTGTGGTTGTTTGGTTTTGGGCTGGGGTTTGGCAGGAGGGAACTTTCAGAGGTTTTGGAAATTTTTTTTCCCCTCATGATTGGAATGATGGCTATGAAACTATATATCATTGTCAAAACTCATTGAACATATAAAGGCATTTCCTTGTATCTAAATTATATCCCAATAAAAAGTAAATATATGGGGTTACATAGAAAAGTCCTTACTTTGAAATATATTTGACAAAACATTAAACACAATTTTGTGGAATGGAATAAAAAACATCTTCCTTGCTCTTCAGTACACAGATCAACACACGTCAAAATTCTATACAACCGGTATCTTGATGAACTTGCAAACTTGGCGGGGGACCTGTGGGAGCCATCCCCTTTCTTCCAGCTCAGCACTGTCTCCAGCCATCCTCCACAGGGCACAGCCACAGACTGTGGTGACCACTGGATAGTCAGGTGTCACTGAGTACAGGCAGTGTCTTTTCACAAGGAACGTATGATGTTTAGAAACTGGGGTACAGTTCCTGGCACAATTCTATACACACAGTAGGTGCTTAAAGTTTAAAACCAAAAGTCAGCCTTCATTTAATAAACATTCAGAGAATGCTTATTCTGAGCTAGACAGTGAATTGGCTACTGGCAGAAACTATTCTTTACTTTGAAAATTGAATCTCATGTACTTGGAAGGCTCCTTCACCTTTGGAGATTTGGTAAACCTCATCCAACCCTCCAAGGTCATGGGCTTGTGAATGAATGGGACCCTCCCACATTCTCTTATTCTTTTTTTTTTTCCTCAGCAGCGGCCCTCGTCTCTACTTCTGTTGCCATTCCTGTCACGTCAATGACACCTCCATAACAACCTGGGCTCAGAGGCATGCTGTTTAGGTGATTTCCATAAAAAGAGAAAATCTACTCCAGTCAAGCATCATAAGCCGAGTGACTCTATGAAGGATATTGGGGTGTCATGGTGGAGGGTCACCCATGAATATGCCCAGTCTCTTGGTGTTCTCTGCTTGCCAGCTCATGGTCCACTGACTTCCTTCACTTGGATCCCAGCTGGTGACCTTCCCTACCCTGAGCAGCCACTTGGGAAGTGGAATCTATTTCATCCACTCTTCCTTGAACCACTATGTCCCTTTCCCTACTTATTCTGAATTTTTTTTTTCAGG
>RCUC01133444.1:0-12275 GCA_003697995.1 Taxidea taxus jeffersonii | reverse complement strand
AGAGGCAGGCAGAGAGAGAGGAGGAAGCAGGCTCCCCGCTGAGCAGAGAGCCGGATGTAGGGCTTGATCCCAGGACCCTGGGATTATGACCTGAGCTGAAAGCAGAGGCTTTAACGCACTGAGCCACCCAGGCGCCCCAGTCAGTGATATTTTTTGCAGAAACTTTCTTTAACTGATTTCCTGAGCTCTAATGACCTGCATGACATTTTCACTCCACTTATGTGTTCTCAGGGAGCCCTCCCACCAATAAGCTTGCACGTGAACATAATTAGGTGGAGAGTTGGTCTTGTCATCTTCTAAAGATCTGAACTAATGAATGTAGATGACAGCCCATATTGCTTTGATTCCAGGAGCCTAACCATGATCTTGTACTTACACACGTCTCCCCATCTCTACACTGGATTCCATGGCTCATTCTTTCTCCTACTTAATTTCTTCACTCCCTCCCCCAACTCCTTTGTCCATGTCATCTTCCATTACCACCTCAATTACAGCATGCCCTCTTCCCTAGATCAGGATATTTTCACTGCCCTTAAATTCAGGAAACTGAATACAACTTAAATATACCAAACAGATAACCTTAAATTACGTTGTCAGTTAGAATTCCCAGCAAGACTTATTTCAAAGAAGAAGTTACCTAGTGCCATGTGCTTATGCTGTCATGATGATTACTCTGACTTCCCAAGTGTCTCAGCATGACAACTGCCCTTCTCTTAAGGTTAGAGCTTTGTTTGGGTCTTAATTTTATTGACCTAGGAACTGGTAAATCCCCAAACTCTTTTCACCTTTTCTCCCAATAGAGTGATAGACCAAGAACATATCTGACGGCCTGCCAGATGGTCCTCAACTCTTGGGGTGAAAATATACATTAAAGCAGTCCCATGGCATCACTATAACTTCCATTTGTGCAATCTCATTATCTTTTAATGTCTTGTACTTTGCCCACTACGTGGCCTCTCAGAAGACCCATCCGTCAGTAAAGCATGCCAACTTCCCAGTCTTCAAACTATACTTTTATAACACATTTCCATATTACACATTCAAAAATATGTATTTAAATTGTCTCAGTCTCTCAGAGAAATGGAATGTTGAATTTCTTTCCCTAATAGTCCTGTACTAGAAAGGGTGGCGGGAAGATGACAGCCCATGGTTCCAGACAACTTTAGGATGTCTTCCATAACTAAAACCTTTGGTCTAGATGAATTCAAGCAGGAGTTTCAATGTCATTATAGGACGCTCAATCTCTTATTTCAGTACGGCTCTCGTTTTTTAAAAGGTTGGTGGTTTTGTCCAAAAACACATTAGAAAAATTCTCCAAATTTCATGAGAAAAACCAGAGGAGGAAACTGATGTTAATTCTTAGTTTTATTAAGAGTGTCAATTTAGATGACAAGGGTGTGGTTTATGAGGATTTCCCCACAACTGCAAGCAAAAGAATCCAGGAAACACAGATACAGAACACAGTATGAAAGACGAGAGAATCCTTTATCTTCCAAACGTATGGTATTGTAGGAAAAATAACATGTTACTTCAAAGGACACTGTTATTTATTTTCCTGAAATAACAAGTGTATGAGAACTTCAGCCATATTATGTATGATAAACTTCAGAAGGTTGTTATTTAGGTTTGGGTGGCATTCTGCTGGCCTAGATGTTATTGGAATTTATATTTTTAGTAATCTCATCACATAGTATTATAGAGAATGAATTCTGAAGTATGAAATTCAAGAGAGGTTACCAAAATCAACTTCTATATTATGTTCTACATTTGAGGAAAATATTTCGGTTAGTAAGCATAACATTGATTTTTACCTAAGCTTACAATTCAATACTATAAATCAGGAAATATTCTTAAAACTGAAAAACTAAGTCTTCGGAGGTAAATGTACATTATTTCATCCAGAATATTTAGAAAAGAATTGGAATTTGCAATAAAAGGCTTATATTTCAATGTATTCAATATGAATAAAGTATACACATGCTATTTTAACAGAAAATAAATAAAATTGTCCTTTATTTTAAATAAGGCAAATATAGTAACCATATAATGTCCTCTACTTTTATATACAAACAAGAGCCATGAATCAGATTACTTAAAATACAGAACATATAAATTCTCAAGGGCACTGAAATAATTCAATGCTGTATGGAATTAGCTTTTTGAGAATGTGTTGTATAGTCCCTAAGGGTCCCATACCTCACTAAATTCAAATTCCTAATGCTCTCATTTCAGTTTTGTCAGACATAATAATAGACCCTAAGCTGGGAATATGCTACTTAGAGCCATATATAAATATAAAAGCATACCAATGTGCTGTAAATTATAGATGTATTGTATAGGCAGAAAATGTTTTCACCTTTAATATAAAACATAATTGAAAGGCAGTATTTATATATGGTAATCCAAAGAGGAGGAAGAACTTACTTTCTGGAAGGAAATAGAAATCGTTTCCTTTTGTTTCCTAAACAAAGTTCAAATATGATTCTCCTTCTTGGGCTGGGCTATCAACACCTATGTTACCCCTTTGCCTGTGAAAAAGCAGTTCTGTGTCTGGGTCCTTGTAGGCATTTTCTCTCATTCCGCCATCTTAGTTGGCAGATTTTCAGGAAATCAAAGTTAATAAATGGGGTGGATCTTCAACTTTATTATTATTATTATTATTATTGTCATTATTATTATTATTTTGTCTCACTCAGAGAAAGATTTTATGTATATAATCTCTATATATAATGTTTGGTGAGATTTCCTGCCTAGCAACAACCATAAGAAATAATAACATGCTATTATGGACTGAGTTTGACCCTTGGAGTGTGTTAGAATTGCACTTGACTTCTAATTTGGCACTTTGATGCTTTAGCAAGTTTTAGCAAGTTGATTAATCTACTGGGTTTTCAGCTCAATCTATTGCTGCCATTCACCTCTACTATGTAGATAATGGTGGTCTCAGAATTACATACAAGATGGCTGTTATTGTCAGCTGCAAACTTTTCTTATTTGTTCTTCCTCTTTTAAATTCACACTTTTCTGAAAAACTGAAATTCCAGCAATTATATTTCTAGTGTTAATGATTTTCTTTTCCATTTCAGAAACAGCGGAGAGATTGCACCTCTTATTTATCTCTGGTGATCTTATTGTAAAAAGTTTCCTATTCCCATTGTTTATAAAATATTGTTATAAGTATTCCAAATCAATTTTTTTATAAACATGTTTGTAGTGGTGGATGAACTCCTATCACTATACAGGGTTCACCCACAGGGCTGGGAAGGGCATGCACGGTCCTTCCATTGCTCCTTCCTAACAACTTGGTGAACTCTAACTGGGGACTCATGTTCTGGGGTTCTTAGAACAAATGCCAATGTCTTTCATCTCCTCCGACTTGGGATGAGTTTCTGTTTATTATTCTACTTTCTGAGCCTGTCAGTGTTCATTGGTGTCCAACTCTGGCATATTATTTTTTTCCTTTTCTTTTCTTCAGAGTGAGAATGGGGTTGGTCAGAATCCCCTTACACTTACATTCTGTGAAAAATACTTAGCTCAGGAAACCAAGGCAGGAGGCTCAAGTGAACACATGGGTCATTAGCCTAGAACATCCAATTTATGAGCACTTTCTTATTGCCTTTTTTATTACATAATGCTTGTTCAGTCAAGAATAGTTGGAAATTATAATAAAGTTCAAGGAAGATATTATCCACGTCTCAACCTCCAAAGTGTTATTTATTAATGAGTTTGATCTTTTATTTCATTCTTTTCTAACATGTATGTGTATAATTTTTAGGAAATGAAAGGTTATTAAAATTATGTTACTATTTTTATTGAATAATTTTCATGACCTGCTTACCACATCAATAAACAGATCTTTGACAGTGGATAATAGTCAAATGGAGTGATGGTATTTTATTATATAAATGTGTATAACAAAATGTATAATTCTATAAATATTTTCAAAGGGCAGATGGCTTTTTCCCTAACATAATGAAAAGGGTAATGAATAATTAGTACTTAAAATAATAAAAACATATCATTCATAGTAAGAACCAAAAATTGCAAACCACTATGTACAGGATCTATTTGTGGAAAAATAAAATTGTGGAAGAAATCAAAGAAAATCTAAATAAATGAAGAGGTACTCAATGCTCATAGATTAGATGGTTTGGTATTATTTAGACTTCATTCTTTTCCAACCTGATCTATTTATTGAATGCAGCCCCAATTAAAATCCAACTTATTTTGCAGTTACCAATAAAAAAATAAAGTTTATTTATAAAGGCAAAAGACCTAGAATATCCAACACAATATTGAAGAAGGAAAACAAAGTTGGAGGATTCACAATACCCTATTTCAAGACTTGTTGTAAAACTGTGGTAATCTTGTTTTCTCAAGCCACTCCAACAAAAGGAACCAGGGGTCCTTGGAGAAATGGCTGAATCATGACTAGGATAGGAAATACAAAAGATGGTTCTGGAGTATCTTGCAGTGTGCCTCCAAACTGTAAAGGTTAGCAAAAATGAGAAAATCTGGGCAACTGTTACAGTCAAGGAGAGCCCAAAAGTAATGACTAGATGTAATGTGGTATTCTGAATGGGGTTCTGTAAGAGAAGCAAAGAACTTTAGGGAAAAACTAGGGACATAAGAATGAAAAATGGATTTTAGTTATTTAGTTATTAATAATGTATCAACATTTATTCCTAACTCCAAAGACAAATATAACATACTAATGTAAGGTATTGATTATAGGGGAAAATAGATATGAAGTATACTGGAACTTTGCTCTCTTCATCCTCTTAAAGATACTAATCCCAGAGGCGCCTGGGTGGCTCTGTGGGTTAAAGCCTCTGCCTTCGGCTCAGGTCATGATCCCAGGGTCCTGGGATGGAGCCCCGCATCGGGCTCTTTGCGCTGCATGGGGCCTGCTTCCTCCTCTCTCTCTCTGCCTGCCTGTCTGCCTACTTGTGATCTCTTTCTGTCAAATAAATAAATAAAATCTTAAAAAAAAAAAAAGATACTAATCCCAGCATGAGGACCCCGGCCTTATGACCTCATCTAAACCTCATTACCTCCCAAGGGCCCCACCTCTACCTCTTAATACAGTCACATTGTGGAACAGGACTTCCACATATGGATTTTGTAGACACAGTCCAGTCCATAGCAGGGAATAAAAAAAGAGGTGCTAGTCTGATAAAGGATCAGGAAATTCTTTTGTTAGGAGGTGATATATGAGTGAAGTGTGGCTATCTTGGAAAAGAGCATTTAATCAGATCGAATTTTTTTGTCTTCCATTCATTCCCTCGGCCTCTCCATCTTATCTCTGCTGATGAGCTTTTATGCTTATTCACTCTGACTGAATTTCTCCTCCATTAGCTCATTCGTTATTACCTGCAATTCTCAGCTCAAATATTACTTCTGCAGAAAGACTATATTTGAAGTGTAGATAATGTGGACCCTGAGAATTGCTATATACTTTATCATCCTGTTCTTGCCTTCATAGAATCTATCAGAATTTGTAATTATGTTGCTCATTTGTTTATTTGTTACATCTATCTCTTGGGTTAGACACAATTCGTATGAGCACAAAGAACTTGTTTGCCTCATTTACAAAGGTATTCCCAGGACCTTTAAAAGTGTGTGTCATATGAGGGGTGGTACTCCATTAATGTCTCCTGAGTAGAGGAATATTATTTCTTATGATATTGTACCATAAGAAGGAAGTTCTGCATATTTTTAATTTCTATATTTGTGACCCATTGAAAAGATCCATCCTATATCAGATGTCTTGTATTGCTTCACTGATTAATAGTAATTTCTACATCTTCCCTGGATGCTCTCTTTTTAAATGAATGTCTAAATGTAATTACTTCAAATATTTATTCAATAGTCCTATTTTTAATTTTTTTAAGTAAAAGGGCTTCTTTATAATATTTTCTATGTTGCCTAATATTACTGTCAATTCAAGTAATTTGAATTGTCATTTAGTTAGTGATAGCTATACTTATTCTCTTAACATGGCTTTTGGTCCTTATGCTACAACATACCTTCTTATAAACATTTTCTCTAAAAAAGATTTTTTTCTTCACCCCTAAAATTTTAAAAACATTCTTTCCTGTATCTTCCTGAAAAAAAATTCAAATCATCTTCTAAAAGCATAATTTATCAACAGACTTCCTTGTACTGGAACACAAAGCTCTACCCACACATATACTGCTTTCAAGAAATAAAAGGAACTCTTTATAAAATGTGATGAGAAAGTGAAATAAGGATGTATGTTGAATGTGTATTTGTACATTTACAAAGAAATTTTTGTGTGTACTTTGTATCAATATATATCTCTATGTCTATATACTCTATAGTGTGAATAATGATGTTGGAAATAGAGCATGGCATTTTATATATTTGCTTATCTGTAGAGCCTTGTAGGTTTTTCACTATGGAATAAAGTAAGAATTACTTACCTTACAAAAGTGTAAAATACATGACTCTGCAATAAAGATAAGATTAATATTGAATCTAGTTATGTTTTACTATATATATTTGTGACTATAATATTATTTTAGCATAATCAGTCAGAAATTTAGAAATTCCTGTCTCATGTTACCTAAACATTTTTAAAATTTTTAATTTTTTTTCTTTTTTTTAAACCAAATATTCTGTAAATGTGTAAAACTTAGTGAGGAAAGGCCAAGACTACATAATGAATAGTAATAAAATTTAGTCTAAAATTATATTACTGTACTGCCACAAATTTAAAAGCCATATGCTCATGAAAACTGAAAAAAAAAAAAGAAAGCTGTAATGGAATTGGTAAGATTCAAATATTACTTTAAGAAAGAAGTAAACAATGAAAATAACAACAGAAATAACAAAAAACCTCAGCAACAAGTAGCATTTATTAAGTGTTTTTTAGATGACAGATATGACTCTACCTACTCTGTATATGTCATCGTACTATGTAATTCTTCCAACAAAACTGAGATTTATAGTATCACCATATAATTTTTTATAAAATAAAAATGAGCCTGAGAGTTAAGTAAAAATGCCCAATACTAATGCCATAGATAGTAATACTTAAGTCCAAATAATGTGATTCTAGCGCTATTAAAGCCTCGGACATGATACGTTTCATTAAACATTTTTACTGACATATGTGATATACACATAAAACATAAATACACACAAAGTCAACAAACTCCTAAAACAACCAGAAATAAAGTAGAAAGTTACTAGCACTCCAGGAGCTGTCTTTGGTCCTTTTCTAAATTATTCTCCTTTCTCTCAAAACGTAACCAACTATCCTGACTTCAGACAAAATAGCTTAGTTTTGACGTTGTATGTTGACTTGCACAGTACCTATTTCTTTCTGGCCAACTTTTTCCATCCTTTCCCCATTTTTGTGTTTATCAGTAATTTGCTCATTTCCATTGTTGTGTCACAGCCCTCCACCATGCCGCTATCCCACAGTTTATTCATTCCATTCGCTATGGATGGACATTAGTATTGGGGATGTTATCCTTAGAACTGCTATGAGCATTCTGTAATGTGCCTTTGGATCATATATATATATATATATACATTTGGGGGAGGTATACGCCCATGGGTGGAACTGACAGATGAGTCACATGTAGATATTCAATATGATAGACCACGCCAAATAGATTTCAAAGTTTTGAGATTTATATTACGAACAGTAGTGTTTCGCTTGCATCCTCACAAACACATGATACTGTGAGCCTACTTAATCTTAGAAAATTTGGTGGATAACTAGTGCCATCTTATTGTGGTTTTAATTTACATTTCCATGTTGGCTAATGAGATTGAACATCTTCCCACATATTTGTTGGCAACTTGGATATTCTTTCTTTCTATGACATGTCTGTTCTAATTTTTGCTTTAATTTTAGTTGAGCTCCTTTCTTTTTATCAATTTTTAAAATTCTCTATATATTCTGAATCTGAGTTTTTGTATGCTATAAATATTACAACATTAAGTTCACTAGTCTTTAAGTTTTCTTTTACTCTTTTAAAGTGGTGTTTTGATGAATAGAAATCTATAATTTTAAGTGTTTATAGTTAGTATTTTTTGAGTCTCTTTATTTTTTTTAAAGATTTTATTTATTTATTTGTCAGAGGGAGCGAGCACAGGCAGACAGAGAGGCAGGCAGAGGCAGAGAGAGAACAGGCTCCCTGCCGAGCAAGGAGCCCGATGTGGGACTCCATCCCAGGATGCTGGGATCATGACCTGAGCTGAAGGCAGCCACTTAACCAACTGAGCCACCCAATCCCAAGTCTTTTTATTTTTAAAAGATACTTTTTTTAGGGTAGCTTTAGGTTCACAGCAAAATTGAGTGGAAACTGCAGAGAGTTCCCATATACCCTTTATCTTCACACATGCGTGCACACACACACGTACACACCCACAGCTCTCAACATCCATCAACAACCATCAACATCCTGAAGCAGAATGTCACATTTGTTATAGTCAGTGAACTTACACTGACACATCCCTATAACTCAAAATCCTAATTCCTTTATGACATTCTGGAAAAGGTAAAACTAGGGAGACAGTAAAAAGTTCAGTAGTTGCGTGCGGATAGGGAGTAAAGGAAGAATAAATAGTTAGAGAACAGAGGATTTTTAGGGTAGTGGTTTTTGAGTCTTGTTTGAGTGTTTGGAAAAATGTCTACTCAGTTTCTCTACCTGTTTTTTTAACTGGATGTTTTTTACTATTGGGTTGTATGGTTTATCTATTTCAGATATTGACCTCTTATTAGATATATGTAAATTTGTACAAACACAATGGAAAACAGTCTGGAGATTCCTTATAAAATTATAAAATGTAAAATAATTTATAAAATAAAAAGTAGGATGCCTGTATGATACAGCAATCCCATACTTAAAGGAAGTAAAATCAGAATCTCAAAAATACATATGCACTCCCATGTGCACTGCCTCATTATTCACAATATCCAGGATATGGAAACAACCTGTTTCCATCAACAAATAAACGGATAAACTAGATATGTATATGGTGTTTAGAACATGAATGGACCTTGAAGGATATTATGCCCAGTGAAATAAGTCAGACAGGGCAAGAAAATACTGCAGGGACCTACTCATATGTGGAATCTTAAAAAGCTGAATCCATAGATACCCGATGGAATGGTGTTTATCATGGCAGGGAATAGGAGAAATGGGAAGATGTTGGTTAAAGGTATGAACTTCCAGTTGTAAGATGAACACATTTTTGGGATCTATGTATAGAATGGTGATTATAGTTAACCACAGTGTATCATATACTTAAAAGTTGCTAAGAGAGTAGATCTTAAATGTTCTCACCAAAACCAAAGAAAAAATGAAATGGTAATTATATTGGGATGATTGATATATTAGCTGACACTGTAGTGATAATCATGTTACAATATCTAAGTGTATCATATCAACATGTTGTACACTTAAACATACACAATGTTATATGTTAGTTTTGTCTCAATGAATCTAGAAGAAAACAAAAAAAAATGGGTCTTATTATACTGACGAGTACTTCCAGTATAAAAATGAATAGACATGTGATAGTAGACATCAATCTAACCTCAGGATTTTGGCTTTTATAAATCTTTTATATATTTTATAATTTTGTTTATATTTCTGAGATAGTTATATATGTCTCTTGAAATATTATTTTAATAAAATAAATTACTTTGACTAGTCATTTTTTAAATATAAAAGCAATCCCATATTCATGGGATAAATCCAAATTGGCAATCATGTATTTTTAGATATTAATTTAAATATTGTGGTGGGCGCCTGGGTGGTTCAGTGGGTTAAAGCCTCTGCCTTCGGCTCAGTCATGATCTCAGGGTCCTGGGATTGAGTCCCACATTGGGCTCTCTGCTCTGCAGGGAGCCTGCTTCCTCCTCTCTCTCTCTCTCTCTCTCTGCCTGCCTGTCTGCCTAATTGTGATCTCTGTCTGTCAAATGAATAAATAAAATATTTAATAAATTGGGGCGCCTGGGTGGCGCCTCTGCCTTCGGCTCAGGTCATGATCTCAGGTCCTGGGATCGGGCCCCCGTCGGGCTCTCTGCTCAGCGGGGAGCCTGCTTCCTCCTGCCTCTCTGCCTGCTTGTGATCTCTCTCTCTCTGTCAAATAAATAAATAAAATATTAAAAAAAAAACTTAAATAAATAAATAAATAAATATTGTGGTAATTTAAGAAGTGAATCATCCATAATATGTTCTCATATATGTGAGCACATCTGTATGTTTATTTATCTTTATGAAGTATTTATAGAGAAATTCTTGGAATAACATTCATGGAGTATGAGAAATGCTTCATTCTCCAAGATTAAGTGTTTAGTGAGTATTTAATTTTAACTTTAATCATTATTTTCAATTTCTTGATCTTTTCTAAAGTAGTAATATAGTTTTATTCAAAATACAATTTTTGTTTTCAGTTTAAGGCATACCTTGAGCTGGTTAATTCTTCTACTCTGAGCTCTAACCAAGCTCCCTGTTTTTTTCTGAATGAAAGCTCTCTGGACATACATTTACTGTCTTATGCATGGCAATATTTTGACTTTATTTTCTGTATGCTTTCTCTTCTACCAAATGGTGAGACTCTCAATAAAGGAACAGGGTGATCTTTCAAAGGGGAAAGCCTTGGAGACTTTCATAGTCCCTAACATTTTGATTCAATACATTTATTGAAATGACACAAAACTTAAAAAAGAGAGGCCAACCATCTCAAACATAGGCAGATGAAAGTCAGCTGGGAAACTATTAAAAATCCCAATGCTCAGGCCACACCTTAGGCTGATTAACCCAAATTCTGGAGGAAGGAGCAAGACAGCCATATCTTTAAAGCTCTCGAAGTGAGTCCAATGTGAGGTCCAGAATGAGACACTGAAGTGGACAGAAAATCTACTGAAATATCTGATATATTTTTTCTATCTAGGGAAGCATCATCTTCCAGTAGCTTCTAATGAACCTTTAAAAAGTGATACACTTTGTTCTGTGAATAGTCTTTTTCTTCTTCTTCTGAACATGATACAAATTAAACACAAATAGTATTTTAATATAAAATTGTACATATTATTTGTGTTCACAGGAAAAAAGAGAACGTTCTAAGTACAAAATATAATAGACTCAAGTAGAAGGACAAGGGATACAGGTTGTCAAAATGTATAGTCATGCCTGAGGAAGTTCGGTTGCATTGGTGTAGAACAATTCCTTGCTAATGCCAAAGGGATATCAGAATTTAAGAAATGAATTCATTCTAACTAAAATTTATGTAAGTCTCAGTAAATACCTTAATTCTACTTTAAAAATTTACCTTAAAGGTATTCAGGGGGAATAGAAATAACAACAATGGTAATAGGTATTTAGTGAAGATTTAGTTTCTATCAGGGACTATGCTGAAGGCTTATACATATTTTAATTCAATTCTCACAAAACCTTTTGTAGCCATTATTATAATCTACGTTTATAGACAATCAAACTAAGGTTCAGAGTTTAGGTAATTTTCCTAGTGCAACACAACCTATAATTGGCATTAAAAGAACTGAATGTTCATCTGTGTCCAGAACTTATCCACAATTAGTTCATTTCCTTCCATCTCAAGTCAGTTGTGATGGTGAATCATAATGTAAGTGAATGCATTGTTCATTTATTTTAATAAACCATTTTAGTAAGGAAGAAACATACTTTCCTTCTATCAGTGAGCCCTAACAATTAGCCAAACTAAATTTGGATCAGAAGTTTACCAGGTAAGCATGGAACCTTAGGAATATGTTTAAAAAAAAAAAGGATATTTGTTTTCAATTCTTATTGATTGTAAAATAGATTCTCTTTTTAGCAGGCTATAGAACTTAAACAGCTATATGTAAATTAGTGAAAATTTTTCCATAAAGCTTATTGAGAAAAGAGTCATCCCTTCCCATCCTACTCCCAGTTCCCTTTGCTTACACAGAAGTATGCCTCAAGCAGGCTTAAATCTTGAGTTTACTGTGCCATGGCTTCTGGAACACTGACCAACACTCTAACCACAAGATTAGGTGATGGCTGTTTATGCATGAGTTATTTGCACCTGGCTATGGCAAGGAGAATGTCATTTATTTTTGACATTATCACAGTGCTTGGTTCATAAGAAAAATTCAATAAACATTGAATTTATTGGGATTTTTGTGGCTTGAAATTAATTTACTTAACTTGCATTAAAGTCTGAGGCTGTTTCACTTGTTAATGAATTTGTGTATGAATTTCTTAAGAAGAGGAAATACATTAAAGCCA
>RCUC01133440.1:0-50849 GCA_003697995.1 Taxidea taxus jeffersonii | reverse complement strand
CATGTGCCCCTTCGGATCACTACGTTTGTATCTTTAGGGTAAATACCTAGTAGTGCAATTGCTGGGTCATAAGGTAGCTCTATTTTCAATTTTTTGAGGCGACGACATGGATGGAACTAGAGCGTATTATGCTTAGCAAAATAAGTCAACTGGAGAAAGACAACTATCACATGATCTCCCTGATATGAGGAAGTGGAGATGCAATGGGGGTGGGGGTTAAGGGGGTAGGAAAAGAAAAAATGAAACAAGATGAGATTGGGAGGGAGACAAACCAAAAGAGACTCTTAATGTCATAAAACAAACTGAGGGGGGATTGGGGCAGGGGGGTTGGGAGAGGGTGGTGGGGTTACATTATATGTTCAAATAAAAAAGCTTAAAGAAAAAAAAAGAATATATGAAGGAGCAAATGTAATACTAAAAGGGTGGCAAAGACCCCAGGAAGATGTGCTTTAACCAAATCAGAAGAGACCTCAAATCATGGGGGGGGGGGGGAAGGGGGTAAAAAGAATTTCAGAAAAGAGAAAAAAATAGAAAAAAGAACACAAATAAAGAAAAAAAGAAAAAAGAAAAAAATATATATATATATTAGACTGGTGACTAGAACAGGGTCACCCACTTAATTTTGGGAGTATTTTGGTCTCTTAGAAGAAACTACCTCCCAAAATTTTAAAGAATGAAAAACATATATAAGGGTAAACACAATGAAGGGGTGAAATATGACTATAACAATGAAAAAAAAAGTTTTTTCTAACAAAGGAGTTGATAAGGTAAGTTGGTAGGGAGAATAAAAAAAAAAAGAAAGAAAGAAAGTGGAGAGAACTTCCTTGGGCTGGAGACTAGATCAAACCTGGTACTAGATTTGGGGTGTATTTTGATCTATTAGAAGTTGTACCCCAAATTTTTTAGAAGAAAAAAAACCCTATGTGTATACAAAGAATAAAGTTAGATACACTGAAGGATAAAATATGACTATACTAATAAAGGGTCAAAAAAGATTTTTTTAAGAAAGTTATTGAGATAAACTAGTTAAAAAACATTAAAGGAGGAAAGGGTAAAAGTTAAAAAAAATTAGCAGAAGAGAAAAAAAATTAAAAAAATTAATTAACTTTGCAAGACTAAAGATTCATGGGGGAGAAAGCCAAGAGTTCCATGCTTTGCTTTCTCCTCCTCTGGAATTCCGCTGTTCTCCTTGTTAAGTGAACTTGGTCTTGGATGGATTTCTTGTTGATCTTCTGGGGGAGGGGCCTGTTGTAGTGATTCTCAAGTGTCTCTGCCCCAGGCAGAATTGCACTGCCCTTGCCAGGGGCCGGGCTAAGTAATCCTCTCAGGTTCGCTTTCAGGAGCTTTTGTTCCCTGAATGCTTTCCGTAGAGTTCCGGATGATGGGAATGAAAATGGCAGCCTCCCAATCTCTGGCTCGGAGGAGCCAAGAGCTCGGGGCCCCAGTCTTCAGTGCGCCTTCAGAGAAAAGCGCTTAATCACTCCCATCTCCCCAGCCTCCAGCCGCGCTTGGAGAAAATCGCGCGCAATCACTCCCGTCTCACTGGCCTCTGGCTGCACTCTGAGGTCACCCAGCCTGTGACCAAGCATCTCTGTCTCTGGCACAGAGTCCCACCAGGAGTCTCTGAACCCTGCAGATCTCTGGGCTCTCCCAGGTTGGAGTCTCCTCAGATCTTGGGGGACCCCACGCACAGAGCACCGGCCCGTGTCACAGATTACAGTTCTAGGTAACCCTGAGTTGAGAGTTCACTCCTCGGCTCTGTTTCCGCAGCCGGCTTCCCTGGTCTAATACCTGTAAGCTCTGCAACACTCAGACACCCCCGATCCTTCTGTGACCCCACGGGACCTGAATCCACACTGTCCCTGTGAGGTCTTCACCCCAGTTTAGCCTCTGGAGCGATGTCCCTCCATGGAGCCAACTTTAAAACTCCTGATTTCGTGCTCCGTTGTTCCGCCGCTTGCCAGGAGCCAGCCCCTCCCCCCGGGGTCTATCTTCCCGTTGCATTGGATTCACTTCTCTGCTGGTCCTACCTTTTAGAAAGTGGTCGATTTTCTGTTTTCTAGAATTGTTGCTCTTCTTCTCTTCGATCTCCTGTTGGATTCGTAGGTGTTCGGAATGGTTTGATAGGCTATCTAGCTGAATCCTGCTGCCTGATGTCGTCTCAGCCTGCTACTTCTCCACCATCTTGACTCCTCCCTCCCAATCTGAGGGTTTTGAAGGGGCGGGAGGTGGGAGGTTGGGTGAACCTGGTGGTGGGTATTATTAACAATGAAGTCTGGAAAACTGAAAAGAAATTTTAAAAATAAATAAAATTTTAAAAAATAAAGTCAGGGTACCCTCCAGTAGGTAAATTAATAGCCTCATGAGGTACATGTAAGCACCCATGAATGTAATACTAGTCAGCAATATGAAGGAATGATCTCTCATGTCCATGCAAGGACACGGATGGATCTTCATGCATATGATTACGTGAAAGCAGCCAAGCTGAGTGGATTACATGCTTGTACTTCCCTCTATAGGACATTATGGAAAAGGAGACATCAGAGATCCTGAGGAGAGCAGTGGCCAAGAGCAGATGGGACAGGTGAACAGAATAGGGTGATAGGCAGCAAGATGGCCGAGTCTCAGTGGACAGCCCTTCAGGGGACTGCCAATCAAGACCACAGCCTGCGTCTCCTCACACCCATCAGAAGCACTATTATAAAAACAGTGGACATGTTGGTGAATGTGAAGAAACTGGAAACCTAGCACATCACTAATGAGAATGTAATACATCTCAGTCGCTGTGAAAGAGCCTGGCAGTTCATCCAAAAGCCAAACGTAGATTTAACATATGATCTCACAATTCTGCTCCAACTCTGAACCATCAGCACTAAACCCACCATCCAACCTGAACACAGACCCAGTCAGAAACTGCAGCTCTACTCCAGCCCAGAAGCCCACTCCCTAATGGCTGCTCTGGCTCAGCACACTTCACCCCTGTCTCTGACACAAGACTGCTGGTTCTACATCTCAACATGCTATGCTCACTCAACTCTTCCCACAGGCTATGTTTTGAGAATGAGATCTCCCAGGAACATAATGGACCTCCCCTGCAGTCTCTGTTCTTCTGGGCATCCTCCCACCCCCAGCCCCCACACCCAGAGACTTCCAGGTGGGGAGCATGAGTGGGAAGCCTGAGGAGGAGCAGACGCTGGAGATGGCAAGGGTGGAGGAGAAAGAGGTTGAAGACAGTTCTACCAGCCTTGTAGCAGCATACTCAGGCCCAGAGGGAGAGGGGAAAGACGCCAGGCTGACGCACCATGGGGTCCACCTGGGTCAGGGCTATTGGTGAAGCATCCTGGAGAGGATAGGGCCTGTGCCCAACCCTCATGTGGAGGGGCTACAGGAGAGAAGGGCTATTTCCTCCTCTACAAGTTGGGTGTGTGGAACAGGTCACCTGAAGCATTCCGCATGATCAGAGATGTGTCTGTTGGACTCCTCCAGGGATGTCCCACTGTGCTCAAGACCCGTGGTGGTCCTTCTAGTAGAGTGGCTTGGGGACTCAGGAGACCAAGGAGCTGGTGTGGTCAGAATGTGGCCGAGATTAGACTCCAAATCCAGCCAGAGTCTAGAAAGACAACCACCCTCATTAGAGCCTTGGGTCTTCACTTGGCAGTGGGGCCATCGTCATTGTCCAGGCCTAATGAGATGGCTTTGGAGTGAACTGAGCACCCAGGGACACAGGGGAGGCTCACAGTCCTTCTCCCAGCCCTGGAACCTGCCACCCACTCCTCTGCCCACAGGGCACTGGGGAGCCCATGCCTGCTCACACCCACAGGTGAATTTTATTCCCCAGCATCCCACCTGGGCTGCAGTGTAAATGTTATCCACCAAGGGCCCCAAGGGAGCAACAGGGCAGGGATGGTTATTCTGGTATCTGGTGGGAACTAGTTCTAGGCTTGGTGGTGGAGTTAGCTCTTACGCAGAATCTGGCGCTGTTTCTAGCTCTGGAACTAGTTCTAGACCGAGAGCTCTTTCTGGAGCCAGTGCAGGAGCTGGTGGTGTTGCAGTCTCTGTCTCTGTGTCTCTGTTGATGCCAGACCTGATGATGGAGCTGGCATCTTTAGTGGGCCCAAAGATGGTGATGACCCTCGCTCCAGAGCTAGCCTGGAGCTGTTGCCAGCGCTGCTCTAACTTGAGTGCTGAGGCAAGAGCTGGTGCTGCAGTTGACTCCATCTCTCTGTCTGGCACTAGAGATAGTTCCAGAGTTGTCTCTGGATCTGGCTTTGATGTTTTTTAATTTTGAAGCTGGCAACAGTGTTGTCGGGACCCTTGGAGCTGATGTTAGAACTGAATTTCACTTTAATATTTGTGCTGAAGCTGGAGCTAGCTCTGGAGCTGTGGTGGAGATGGCAGTGAAGCTTGCTCTATCCTGGTAGCTTGTGCTCATGCTAGCTCTGGAGCTGGCTGTAACTCTGGAGCTGGATAGCTCTGGGATGGGCCGCAGCTCTGAAGCTGGTGCTAGACTGGTGCTGTGCTAGCACAGAACTGGTTCTGGTGTCGGTGATGGAGCTGGTGCTAGTTCTGCAGCTGGTGCTGGAGCTGGTGCTGGCCCTCATTCTGGAACTTGTGCTGGAGCTGGAGCTGGTGCTGGTTCTGCAACTGGTGATGGAGCTGGTGCTGGAGCTGGTGCTGGTTCTTCAGCTAGTGCTGGAGCTGGTGCTAGCTCTCATTCTGGAACTGGTGCTGGTGCTGGAGCTGGAGCTGATGCTGGTTCTGCAGCTGGTGATGGAGCTGGTGCTGGAGCTGGTGCTGTTTCTGCAGCTGGTGCCGGAGCTGGTGCTAGTTCTCATTCTGGAACTGGTTCTGGAGCTGGAGCTAGTTCTGCAGCTGGTACTGGATGGAGTTGGTGCTGGCTCTCATTCTAGAACTGGTGCTGGAGCTGGAGCTGGTGCTGGTTCTGCAGCTGGTGATAGAACTGGTGCTGGAGCTGGTGCTGTTTCTGCAGCTGGTGCTGGAGCTGGTACTAGCTCTCTTTCAGGAACTGGTTCTGGAGCTGGAGCTGGAGCTGGTGGCAGAGCTGGCTATAACTCTGCAAATGGCCCTGGAATGGGACCCAGAGGCAGCTCTGGGTCTGCACCTGATTCTGGAGCTGGTGCTGGAGGTTGTGCTGACGACACAGCTGTCATTAGCTCTAGAACTGGCCTTAGAGCTGACTTGAGCTACAGGCAGAGGCCTATTTAACCCATATGATCACCTTACCATATGACTTTCCCAAAACAGAAAACACCCCCATTGTCTTAAAGAGAAACCCAGACCAACCCCAGAGTCACATCCTAAGAACTGTTCCCAGACTGCTGTTTGCCAGAGTCATGGGCTGAGGTCACTCTCTGCTCCTGTCTTCCTGGGCCATCCCCCCTCACCGTCATCTGCTAGGTCTCCTGGCCCTCTGGCTCTGCCTCCATGGGGTCCCGCTGGGCAAGAGCATCTGGGCAGAGTGGCAGGTCCAAACTAGGCATGTTCAGGTCTGCTTGGCCCAATGGCATCTTGGAGAGGAAGGTATGGAAGCTGACAGAAACCCTCCAGAGACTAGTCCAGCCAGGCATCCAGGACTGGGGAGAAGGTGCTGGGGGAAGGCAGACAGGTAGCAGATTCAGAGGACACCCAGCAGAGGAGCCCATAGCAGAGCCCATAGCAAACCCCCACAGCCTGTACGTGGAGGGGCAGCTCTTCCCCCAAGGAGGGGACAGACCTCCTTATGAAGAAGGAGACTGACACAGATGGTCACTTTCCCTCTTCTGCCTAGAAGATCGCCACAGAGGAGTAGCCCAAGTAGGGTCTGGAGAGTTGTTGTCTACAGGTGGACAGACATCTTGGTCTCTTATTCGGGGGATGAGAAGAATTGGTGGAAATTTTTCTTTAAATGTTTAGTAGGATTCACCAGTTAAAGTTTTGTACTTTCTCTTTGTCTAGGAATTTGTGTATTTCATCTAAATTATCCAATTTGATGTTCAGTTGTTCATAGTCTCTTATAATAAACCCTTTTATTTGAGTCCTGTCTACTTTTCTCTTGGTCAATCTAGCTGTTCTTACAATTTTTTCCAGTTTTTTAAATTTTATTTTATTTCTTTTCAGTGTTTCGAGATGCATTGTCTATGCACCACACCCAGTGCTTCATCAATCCGTGCCCTCCAGAGTAACCCCCACCAGGCTCACCTAACCCCCCACCCCTCCCCTCCTAAACCCTGTTTGTTTCTTGAGTCCACAGTTTCTCATGCTTTGTCTCCCACTCCCATTTTTTTAAAAAAGCAATTTCTGCTGACTTCCTCTACTGCTTTCGTATTCTCGGTTGCATTAGCCACTGCTCTAACATTCTTTTTAGGTTTACTTTGTTTTAGTTCATGAAGTGCGATGCCAGCCTCAGGATTGCCATCTCTAGGCTATGGCTGACTGGGTAGCTGAACACCCACAAATTGGAATGGCCCAGGCCAGCCTCCCCTTCCCACAGCAGGCCAGCCCAGGTCACCACAGATGCTGAACCTCCCCTATAGCTGGGCTACCTGATGGTTGATAGCCCAGCCTAGAACCCTGTGGAGCACCTGCTGCCTTAGGCACCGTCTGCTTTCTGAGAGCCCAAGGACTAGCTGGCCCCGGCCAAAGAGCACAGCCAATGGGCACAGAGCCCTGCCTGCAGCCAGGAATTCCCCTCACCCCTTCATAGCTATGGTCCCCTGCCACCTGTGCCCACAGGCACAACAGAGCACTCACATGGGGTCTGATGACTGCCATTGTCTCCTCCTGTCTGCATCTGCCCACAACCCTCCTGAGGGTCCCGGCTCTGCCTCCCACTGCTCTAGCCCTTCTCAGGGTAGATGGAATCTCAGATTCTACAGTCAAGGCCAATGGTGAGCAAGAGTCTTCCCCGCCCCTCGCCCAGGAGAAAAGAACCCCCTTTACAGACCTCGCTCTTTGCCAAGTGAGGAGGGGCAACTGTGTCCCACCGATACGCTCTCATGCCCCTGCCAATGCCAGGCACCAGCGGCTCTGAGACCACAGAGCTGTGGTCAGTGGGAAGGGACAGTTTCAGAAGAGCTGAAAGAGCAATTGAATTTTTGTACAACAGGAAAAAAAGTTTACTGATTTGGACACTATTGGTCATAAATAGCAAAAGCTCCACTTGACTACTGTTTTAAAATCCTCTTTCTACCACAGCTGGCAGTTGTGATTATGTTCTTTCATTTCCTGTGTTTAAGTAAAACACAGACTCACTCCCCATTCACTGAGATGCACCCAGATGCCCTTTGCTCGGAGGACACTTCAGTCTGGTGGCCCTGGACATGAGCAGAGACAGCCCCTCAGAATCCTGGCTTTTAGAGGTTGAAGGTACTTTCACAGGCACAGTGACCACTAAAACTTGGGAGCCTTTAAGAATAGCACTTGCCAGGACAATTCCCATTCTCAGGACAATTTGGGCAAAGAGGGAACGCACTCTACTTCTTTTGCTAAGATTTCTTCTGACCACCGATTGGGAAATTATAGTTTTCAAGAACAAATGCCAGGATTTCATCAGCCCTGAGTGGGCAAAATCGTGCAAAGCAAAAACAAAACAAAAACGAAACAGTTGAGAATGTGCAATGTGGAAAGGATGAGGCCAAAGGAACATGACTGGTGAGTGGACCAAAGGCAGGCAGGACGTGACCTCCATAACCCTCCCCAAAGGCCTCATGGCCAACCCTTTACCTAGATTTACTTTTTCATTACTATTATGTTCAGTTAGCCACTGTACAGTCACCATTAGTTTTTGGTGTGTTGTTCAACGATTCAGTAGTTGTGTATAACACTCAGTGTTCATCATAGCATGTGCCCTCCTTAATACCCATCACTGGGCTACCCCAATCCCCCACCCCCTCCCGTCTGTAACCCTCAATTTGTCTCCCAGAGTCCACAGTGTCTCATGGTTCGTCTGCTCCTCCGATTATCCCCCTTCATTTTTCCCTTCTTTCTCCTAATGTCCTCCATGTTATTCCTTAGGTTCCACAAGTAAATGAAACCATATGATAGCTGACTTTCTCTCATGGACTTATTTCACTCAGCATAATCCCCTCCAGGTCCATCCATGTCAATGCACATGGTGGGTCTTCATCCTTTCTGATGGCTGAGTCATCTTCCATTGTGTATATGGACCCCATTTCTTTATCTATTTGTCCATTAAAGGGCATCTCGGCTCCTTCCACAGTTTGGTGACTGTGAGCATTGCTGCTATGAACATTGGGGTGCCGGTGGCCCTTCTCACTGCATCTGTAGTTTTGGCTTTACCTAGACTTAAATACTCCTGGGGTTCTGTCTGTGACCTCAGAACTCCTTTTGCTGGTTTCTTACCCAGGGTAAAGATTTGCGATGCAGAATTTAGACACAGCCGCACCTTGTTCTGTAAGCATTCCTGCTCCCTGTACACAAGGAGTTCTGGTATCCCCACGATGCCTTGCACAAAAGTTCACCCCAGAAATGGCATCCACTGTGGTCATTCCTGTCTGGGTGATGCCTGATGACTGTGTCCTGGTTAAGTCATAGGGGGTGCAAACTTTTCCCATGAGGACCTGAGCAGAGGGGAGCTACTAGAAAGGATGATCCATGGGCAGCATGCACACTGCCTCGCCCATGAAATACGGGAATGGTCCCAACCTGGCTGGGAGACACGCGTGCCCTGCGCTGGCTGGAGTGCCCTTTCAGGTCCTTCCCCGGGACGAGGAGCTGAAGGACTGCACCACCAGGCAAGACAGGGAGTCTCCAGTGCACCAGGTCTCCTACTGCCAACACATCCCACTGCAGAGGCAAGAGCCGGGTGAATGACAGGGACAATGCTGAGTGTGGCCCCTCCTCCCCAATGGCTGCAGATGTCACCCACTTGCCCAGCACAGCTCAGGCCCAGGTCCAGTGATGGTGCAGATTGTTGAATGCAAGTGGGTGTCCAAGAGGGGGACGAAGGGAGGGCAACATGGAGCCAGCAGCTGGTGAGCAACACAGGGTAGTTCTGGGTGGTTCAGTGGGGTGGATGGCATGGCACAAAGGCATCGGAAGGACTGGTG
Organism: Taxidea taxus jeffersonii; assembly: GCA_003697995.1. Lineage (NCBI taxonomy): Eukaryota > Metazoa > Chordata > Mammalia > Carnivora > Mustelidae > Taxidea > Taxidea taxus. The sequence goes on along the minus strand of RCUC01133440.1, from coordinate 41,781 downwards.
AACTGCCGCGTGTGCTGTGGCCATGGGCTTTCACTGTGGAGGCACAAGCCCCACTGGATGGCACACCGCAGCTGTGGAGAAGGAACCACAGGGAGCATGCTGCCGAGTCTGCACCTGCCCTGTGAGTGTGCAGGGAGACATCACCGAATAGCACCAAGTGGGTGTGCTAGAACCAAAGACCTGAGGGAGAGAAGAGGAGCTGTGCAACAGTGCAGGTGTGCTGGAGGGGGCCCACGCATGGGTCATCGAGCTACACACGGCCAGTGTGCAAGCCACGCAGCTGACTGGACAGGAGCCTGCGCACTGGTGTCGGAGGGACACAGGGAGGGTGTCTGGGAGGAGGGAGTACACACAGAGCAGGAGCTCCAGGGGTGGAGGCTGATGGGACAGAACAAGCATGCGAAGAGGGGCTGCTGAACCACCCGGGAAGCGTGAGCCCCAGCATGGCTGGACGGCACACAGGGAGGTGTGCAGGCACAATGTCTGACCGCAGAGTGTGTGTGGGTGTGTGGGTGTGTGTGTGTGAGAGAGACAGGAGCCAAAGGCTATGCACAAGGCCGTGCAGGACTGCCCATAGCTGCTTGGAAAGGAGCCGTTGCTGCGCATTGAGGTGGGCATGGGACAGACTGGCATGCCTACTGAGTCCCAGAACACACTGGGGAGGGACTATGTGGGTCAGCTGGACACCTCAACGTGGCCAGGCCACAGTGCCCAGTTCTTTGCTCAAATGCCAGTCTCCGGGCTGCTCTGAAAGTACCCTTCAGACGGATGAACTGCGCACTGTGCAGACCTTGACAGCCCATCAAGTGGGCCTTGTCCAGTCAGTGGAAGGCCTGCATGCAAGGACAGAGGTCTCCCAAGGAAGCAATCCTGCCTCCGACTGAGTATGCAGATTTTGGATCCAAGACCACAAAGTCCCCCTGCCCTGCCTGCTCCTCTCCCCCACCTGCCCCCACCACCTCTTGCTCCATGCTGAGGGTTCCACTTCTCTGCAGAACCCTACTACTGTTGAGCGGCACTGAATGGTGCGGATGTGTGCGGGGTTCTGAACAAAGCCATAGGCTCAGACGGTGAGCACACGGGAAGGGTGGGGGAGGGACGACAGGGGGCTCTGGACACCTGGGGCAAGGTCCAGGCCATTGCCTGGTGCAGTCGCAGGGGTGGACCCAGAGCCTGACGGACAAAGGCAGTGCTGTCACAAGTGAGCTAAAGTCACAGGGCCGGCCATCCCCAAGGGGCCCGTGGGTGATGTTCCTGTGATGGCTGGGGGCCAGCACGAAGGGCAAGGTAGGAGGCCTGGCCCAGTGCCCCGACCACAGACATCTTCAGCTGCGGACTCTGGGTGGGAGTGCGGGGGACACACGGGCCAGCAGAGGGAAGGCAGGCTCTGTGTGAATAGTGGGTGTCCTAGGAGGACAGACACGGAGGCTCTAGGCCCAGACTGCCCCCCTACATGGAGGGGCTTGGAGGGGAAGATGGGAGGCGAGCAGGGACGCAGTCCCACTTCAGAGGGGGCCCCACGAGATGAGCCAGCCGCCTCCCACTACTGTCCGTGGGAGGCCTGTGGGCTCGGATGCTGGTGGTTGCTGAGAGAAGGCTAAGGCCGTCAGGAGTTCAGCCACATGCTGCCCCCGCACCTGGGTCTCCAGCATGCTTGGGGCCTCCTAGCTGCAGATCTCACTCCGCAGGGCCTCTGCACACACCCCTCACTAGATCCAGAGCACCGGGCCCTGCCGAGCCTCACAAAGACAAGGGCCCAAGCACTCCGCACAGGCACCAGGGTCCCAGGACACCAACCGAGGGCCAGGAAAAGAGGACGCCCTCTAGAGCAGGAGCCACTGCTGGGACACCTGAGGCCACGAGGCTCCATGGGAAGGTGACAGGTCCCATGGCACACAGCACACAAAACTTTATTTCCGGAAGGGACTGTGGGGCAGATGGCCTGCCTTCCAGGCCAGTGCCTTGGGCCCCCTGGTGCAAGCCTCATGCACTAGAGAGACGCGGTGCTGGCCACGACCTCCTCCAGCTGCTGCAGGAGCTCCTCCGGCTGCGGGGAAAACATGCCAGTGTCCACTCTCTGGAAGTCAGGGTGAGCTACCACAGACGCCAGCACCTCCGCGATCCGGCTGACATCAAACGCAGCCTGATGGAGGCCCAGCCCAGAGCCTACACCGCCCTCTATGGAGTCAGAGTCCGCCCCTTTCACCAGGAGGAGGAGCCTCTGTTCAGCGATGACCTTGAGGAAGTGGTAAAATTCTTCAAAGTTGATTCCAGTGCAGGACTTCATGATGACCTGGCCAGAGAGGAGCAGCTGTGAGCCGCAGCTTGCCCACAGCTCTAGGCAAGGGTCTATGGATGATGGGCAGGGCCCAGAGCTTCCTGGGAGCCAGCTGGAGAGGGGTCTGGGTCCTGCAGCCTGGAAGCCCCAGGGTCCCACCTCAGGATGACACTGACCTTTACAGCTACCATGTCTCCAAGACCACAGCTCTGGCCTCACAGACCAAGCCCTGCTCTGAGAATGTGGGCTGCCCCACACCCTCTGCCGTTGCGGACCTATTTGCGGTCAGCCCCTGATGCAGCCCTGGCCCCAGCCCTGCAGAGTCCCCTCCCTTCCCATGCCAGCCTACCTGACAGTGATGGTGCCAGTCTGGCATAGTGTCCTTCCACTGGCTGACCTCCTGCTGCACAGCCCGGAGCTCTTGCTGCAGGAAGTGCCACATGTTGGCCAGGTTACAGCCATTGACCCAGTTGTGGTTGATGGAGATGGTGTCCTCCTGTAAGGGGTGCGGCGAGGGTGTCCCCATGAGCCCACTGCAGACGGTCCCCAGCCCCTGTCCTGAGGTCCCCGCAGTCCCCTCAGCAGAAAGGGGCTGCTCCTATAGGAGCTGTCTTCTGAGTACACAGCTAACCAGGAGCAGGGCTCCCCTGGGAGCCGGGGAAACTCCAGGTGTAGAGGGACCCACTGCGGCCCAGGGGACAAGGATGGGGATGGGGAAGAAACAAGGGCTGGCAGCCCTTCTCTGGCGTCTGCGCAGACCCGTGCCCAGACCCTCCCTGGGGGCAGTCGGCCCACTGTGGGATCAGGAAGAGTACCCTGGCCCTCTCTCTGTGGAAGGCATCTAAGGACTGTCAAGGGTGAGCAGTGCTGCCAGGCAGGCTGAGGGACAGATGAATGGGGAAGTGGGTCCTCCGGGGCCCCAGGGCAGCCCCCAACCTGTTCGGGCCACATCACAGGCGCCCGCGGTGGGGTGTGCCCACCCTACCAGGTTGTGGACTTGGTGGTGCCAGCCACTGGGCACGAAGACCATCTCGCCTGCCTCCTGCGTGAGCTCCAGGGCCGGGCTGCAGTGCCCGCGCCTGGGGTACAGGTGGCTGTCCAGGAGTGCGGGTGAGGTCACGTCGTAGGGCAGGCTGCCGTGGCAGTCCCGCAGGGCTTCTTCCTGCCCCGGAGGGAAGAAGAGCCACTTTTTCCTCCCGCAGATGTTGGCAGACCAGCTGAAGGAGCGGAAGATGTCGGCGTGGAAGGGCGACCTGTGGAACCTCCTGTTGGCGTCTGGGGAGCCACAACTGGCCTGGTTCTTCGAGAAGCGGGCTGCTCACACCTCCCCCGTCTGAGAGCCCCAGGGCAAAGTGGGTACGGAGGCTGGGGACCCCGGGCAGCCTCCCCACTGCCCAGGCATCTCCCAGGCCTTGACGGAGCGACAGGGTGGAGGAGAGTGTGGTGGGGGCACGGGCGGGGGCACGGGCGAGGCACAGACAGGGGAGCAGGAGAGGACACACGTACCAGGAGCCAGCGGGCCCCATGTAGACGAAGCGGTAGTCATCCACGTCTAGGGCGTCCCAGTACTCGTTGAGCCAATCAGACGAGAAGTACATGGGCAGGGTGAACACATCCTCCGCCGAGGAGTCCCTGCAGGGAGTGCCACGAGCCTGTGGCGGGAGCGGCCCCCTCCTGGCACCTGGGCCACGAGCCCCTGAGACAGCCAGAGGTCCGGACAGGCACGAATGACCCTGAGCCTCCTTCTGCAACCAGCATCCACACTAAGGCTGACCGCCGGGGCACGTCCAGCCACCACGTGACCACAGCCCCAAGTGACCGCACCTGAGCTCCGTCCCGGGAACGAGGCCCCGTCACCAGCCTATGAAACAGCGCTGGGGTGATCCATGCAGGCCGCCCCACAAGTGTTCCAGACCCCTCTTGTTCCAAGTCCATGGTCTCCGGGCTCTAAGTACCTCATCCACATCCCGCTGCTCCCCAGGGCCCCTGGGTCTCACCCGTGCTGTCACCCTGCCTGTGACCTCGAGTCTGCAGAGCAAATGCGCGACCACCGGCCCATGTCCGCTGAGGTCCCTCTCCCGCGCCCAGCCACCACCCACTCCTCCTGGCCCAAAAGCCTGCCGCACCGCCGAAACAACGGTCCCCCCAAGGGGAGACACGGCCTCTCCCAGCAACACATGGAGCAAGCTTCCAGAGTAGCTCACACGTCGCTCACGGTCGCAGGCCACGATCAGGGAGGCCCCCGGGGCACCCAGCCACGGGTAGCTCTCTCTGCGGCCATGCCTTTTCAGCCGTCAGACCCACCGGGCCCTCCAAACCTTGCTCAGATACCCCGTGCCCTCGGGCCACCTCAGGCTGCCTGACCTCCCTCTCCTGCTCATCCCGGGGTTTCCAGGGGAAATAAGTAACACTCAGTCCAAACTGACCTCCTGACAATAGGTCTCCAGAACAAGTGTGCCCCGGGGGATACCTAGCACTCACTCGCTGCCTAACTGGAGCCACACCCACCGCGAGGAGCACTGGGTCCGGGAGTCCCAGGAGCCGCTGGGCCAGGGCCTGGGGGTGCCTGATCCACCCCCTGGCCAGCTCTGCCTGCAGACAAGACGCGTCCAGGGCTCGCAGCCTCAAGATGTGCCCCTGCACAGGTCTGGGGAACCGCAAGGAGCCTTAGTCTTCAAACCAGGACATCCGACTGGCTGACAGAGCTGACTGGCGGGTGCGGGTCTGTGACAGCTGCAGGGTGCGGAGGACTGTCTCTGCTCCACCGCACACCGCTGCTGGGGGATGGGCACAAAACCCCAGCAGCCCCTCCCAGCATAGACGTGGACGGGGTGGGGGCATGCTGGACGGGGTGGACCCGCACCCCCCATCAGCTATCCCCCATCCCACCCCCCACCCCACCCGTGTGCACCAGAGCACCGGCGGGGGCTCCCCGGACGGGAGGAGGCTGTGGCAGGACCCCAGAGGGTCTCTGCTAGGCGGTGAGCAAGACGCTGTGCGGCCGGGCCCAGCCTTGCGGAACCGAGACAGGGGAGCAGGCGGGGGTGGGGGTCGCGTAAGCCAGACCCGGCCCAGCCGCACCAGCATCACTGCTGCCCGCAGGGGCCGAGCCCAGGACGGCCCCCGCAGGGGTAAGGCTCGCACGGGTGGCTCCAGCCACCCGGACGCAAGGGGGGCACTGGCCTCGGCCCATCGGGCTCTCTCTCCTCCAGCCCCCGACGCGCATGGCCAGCCCCGCGGGGGGCGGACCCGACCGGCCACCCAGGCAGGGGGAGGGACGGACATGCCACCGCGCCCCTCACCTGCACAGGTGCCAGTCCTTGAGGTACAGGCAGCCCCGCGGGGACGAGTAGCCGCTCTCGATGTGCTCTGTCCAGTAGCGCAGGTAGTCGCGCAGCAGCATGTGCTCCTTGGGGTGCGCGTTGTACTCCTGCCGCCCGCAGTCGGCCACCGGCACCACGGCGTCCCCTGCGCCGCGGACGGGCGTGACGCCCGAGCCCCGCCCCCGAGCCCCGAGCTCCGCCCCCGAGTCCCGCGCTCCCTGAGCCCCGCCCCCCAAGCTCCGCGCTCCCTGAGCCCCGCCCTCAGCCCCGCCCCCGCGCCCCGCGCCCCCGGCCGGCGCCCGCACCGTAGGTCTGCAGCAGGTGCTGGAAGTCCGGCCGCCCGCCCGGCGTCACCCAGCGCCGCCGGCCGCCCCAGCCCTCGGTGAAGGCGCCCGAGAAGACGCACGGCACGTTGGGGAGCAGGTAGTGCCTGAAGAAGTCCGCGTACGAGAAGGAGGCGGGGCTCGCGATGAAGTCCACGCGGCCCGGGGGCGCGCCTGCCCCGCCGGCCGGCTGCCCCCGCAGGCGTCGGAAGTGGCTCTCGGCGAACGCGCGCGTCTCCCGGTCCATCCCTGGCCCGGCCCCGCCTCCGGCCGCCTGAGGCCCGGCCCTTTAAACCGGGAGGCGGCGCGGAAGTACTTGCTACAACTACTTCCGGAGCAGCCGGGGCGAAAACCGCGCGGCACAGGCTCTCGGAGCCCGAGGTCGGCCCGGCGAGCGGAATCAAGAGAACGGCGTCCCAGTTCCTGCCCGAGGACGAACCTCGGTGCGCCGGGCCCTGCGCGCACGCGCACAGCAGCCCGAGGCCCCAGTTTTGCGCAGGCGCGGCCGCGGCCCACAGCGCATCTGCAGCTAAGGGGTCCGCCCGGCGTCCCACAGCTCCGGAGTGTCGCTGTCTCCGCACCTTCGAGGTGACACAGGTAAGCTGCTTCCCCCCGTCGGCGGTCGGGCCTGGGCCGCAGTGGTTCCGGCCCTCTCCGGCTTAGTCCCGCCAGCTGCTGCTGCTGCGTAAGAACTCCCGCTCTGACCGAGGGGCGCCGGGGCCAAAGGTGGGGGCCAGGGGGTGGCGGGGGACGGAGCGGGGAGCGGAGGGGGCCCGGGGGGGGATGCTGGGGGCTGCGGGGGCGGCGGGGGGGCCGGGGGGGGGGGGAGGGGACCCGGAGGGGGGGCCCCGGGACGGCGGCGTCCGGGGGATTGTGGATGCCTGCAGGAGATGCTTGGGGTCCTGCGGGGCTGAGGGAACGCACCCTAAGGGCTGGAGGCTGCACATACGGAAGTAGGGGGCGACACGTCGCGGAGAGCGCTCCGCGCCCTGTGGGTCCGCACGGGAAGAGCGCAGGCTCCTTGCCCGGGAGCTTGCGAGTGGCTCGGCCGCAGAGCCGGCGCCGGAGGGTGTGGACCGCCTCCCCCATTCCTGTGGGGGGCGGATGCACCTGTGCTGTTGTGCGGCGGGGAGAGCAGCTGACTCAGCCCTGCAGCCGCCCGCCGGAAGCTCTGAGTCTGTGACCGCGCCTCGTCCTGCGTCGTTCCTCCACCGAGGCGACAGGCTGAGCGGCTGGGCCGGGTGGGTGCCGCCCATCTGTGGGATGATAAAGATGCCCTGTTTGCTTTTGCAGGGGAGGAGGGAGGTCTCCCCGGGTGGGGCTCTAAGCCTTGCTGGGGCCACGTTTCCCAAAGCTCGCCCCAAGGAGGGCAGGGCGGACTGCAGATCCGGGAGGGCAGAGGACAGGGGGCTGGGAGGGGACGAGTCTGGGAGCACAGGGGTGAGGTGGGCAGGAGGGGCAGCGCTGAGCTGCCTGCCCAGGCGGCAGCGCCGTGCCTGGTGTGGTGCGCGTGTGGGGTTCTCACGGCAGGTGAGTGTGCGGAGTTGGGAGAACGTGCTGGAGGAGCCCTGGTCCCTCGCACACTGGGCTTCCCAGCGCCTCTTGAGATGCAGCTCTCTGTCCTGCACCCCTTCCTTGCATCCCGTGCGAAGACTCACCCCATGCACCCTGCACACACGCGCGGTCTCCCCAGCGTCCGCTGTTCTGGGCTTACCCAGAGAGAGGATCATGCACCGTGCACGTGCACAGCTTGCTGACAGTCGACTGGAGGCCCCTGCGTGCTGGATTGCGGTTGTGAGTGCAGGTCATGGGCTGCAGTCCTGAGAAGCGAGGAAGCAGGCTTGCCATCCTCGGAAGATGGAGAGAACCTGACGAAAGCGCGTGTCTCAGGAGAAATACGCAGTCGGGACAGGCGCTGCCTGGAAGGAATCCCGGACTCTGACTCCTTGAGGCTCGGGTCTCGAAACCAAGTTTCCTACAAAGGGGGCGGCTTTGATCCGGATGTCCGAGTGCTCCCCAGGGCCGTTGGCACAGCGAGCCAGGGGCCAGGCTAGGACACGAGACGCCCTGTTCTGTGCTGTCCTCCCTCCCATGCACACAGCCCTCTGGTGCTGGAGCTCGGGCTGCAGCACCGGCCGGCTGTGTCCCCCAAGGCCCCTGCACCTTCTGGGAACCCTGAGAGACATCTTTTCTTGGGCCCCACTTGGACCTACCGCGTCAGCGCGTGGGGGCAGGCAGGATGCTGCTCGGAGCCCTGATCCCCAGCCACGCACTGTGCCCACGACCAGAGGGGATGGTCCCATCAGCGCGTGGCGGAGAACGCAGCGGAAGTAGGGGCAGGCCCTCCTTCTCCTTTCCGAGGGCGAGGAGGATGGTGCGCACCATGGGAGTAGGCCATGTTGGGGCCCGAGACCCCTGGCAGCACGTGTGAACCTCCCAGGCCGAGAGTGGGAGCAGGAGGAGGAGCTAATGGAAAAGGTGGCCACTGGCGCAGGGAGACATGGCTCCCACCCTTCTGCCTCCAGACCGCCACTTGTCAGGAGGAGCCAGCCTGAGACGTCACTGGTTCTGTCCCCTGGAAACGGAGTGAACATAGGGTGTTTACTTGGCGCCGAGGCCCATTCCAGGCCACAGGCCGGGCGCCGGCGCTCAATGACATCCACATCCAACAGCGCATCGTACGGAGGGCTGGGCCCCATTCACATGCCTGCTCACGCCTCCCCATGAGTGTCCTCCGGGTGCCGTCCCAGGCAGCTTCGTCCCAGGGTCCGCGCAGGTTACCTGGGCTCCAGGCTGAAGAGGCGAGGAACGGACAAGGCCTCCGGGAACTTGGCACAGATCAGACTCCCAGGTCAGCAGGAGGGAGGAAGAAGGCCGTTGAGGTGGATGCAGTCGCTGTTTCCGTGTGTATACCTGCTGCCCACAGTGGGCGGGCCTTGTGCCCAGGGCACCCTCCTCTTCGTGTTAGCCTTGCCCGGCATGTACATGGAGCCTGTCAACACGTAGGCCCCTGGGAGCTCGGGCAGGTGTCAGATGGTTGGCAGAGGGTCTGCTGCTGGGGAAAGGGAGCCCTTGGAGGTGGCCGTGGGCAGGAGAGGGGAGTGGCCGCGGGAGGCCTGGGCGGAGCAGCCTATCCAGGGGTTTGTACCTGGTGTGGGATCCACAGCGGGCATCTCTGGGAGGATCCGTGACTGGAGAGGGCTGTGCGGAGGAGGACAGGAGCTCCTGATCTGCTCTAAGGGGGAGAGCTTGGGGAGTCTGTGCTAACTGGGTAGAGGGTCTAGAGGGTCTAACGGCATGCACGGTGGCCCCTGTGTGTTGAAGGAGGACAGACACAGCCCTGTGTCTGCCGTCCCCGGCTGCTCCCGCTGGACAGTGCCAGAGCTGTGCTCTTGCCACAGGGATCATGGGCTCACAAAGCCTAAGGCACGGGCCGTCTGGCATTTGGAGGAGTGGTGTGGCCACGGGTGGGAAGGAAGGACGGAGAGGCAGGTGTTGCTGGAAGGGGATGGGATCAAGGGCAGAGAGCAGGGGCACCACTTCCCACTGTCAGTACTGGGGAAAGGGACCCACAGAACACTGGGCTGGGTGTGGCAGGTTGGCTCGCAGCTCAGGGAGGGCGAGGGCGTAGGATTGTGGTTCTTACTCCTGCTGTCCGCTTCGTCTTGTCTACTTCTCCGTAAGCCCGTGGTGGAATGCACGCTGGCCTTGGCTTCTCCCTGTGCGGCCTCCTGGAGTCGCCAGGCCTGATTACTGTCCCCACGGCCCTCGTGCGCAGTGCACGGTCCATCTGAAGAGTGGCCGGACGCAGTGAGGGACACACGGCCCTCACTGGCTCTGCATGGTCCGTCTGAAGAGTGGCCAGGCGCAGTGGGGGACATAGTGACAGGTGCTCCGTTCCTCCTGCTCACAGTTCATTCCTATCTCCTTGTCCTTGGTCTTTGAATTCTGGTGGATTTCGGAGCTGGTGCTGTCCCTCAGTCTTCAGTCATTTTGGTGGTAGGTAAATAGGCCCAGAGAGGGAAGGAACGTCCCACAGACCTTGCAGTGCCCTACCCCATCACTAGAGTTGGAGCCCAGGAGTCCCTGGGACACAGGCTCTGTTGGGAGGGACTCAGCGTCCACACTGCAGCAAGGTCGCCAACATGGACGGTGCTGAACAACACAGGTCCTGACTCTTTGTGGGCGGGAGATGGTGTGTGGTGCTCGGGTGGCTGAGTGGCAGGAGGGTCCCTTCGGCCAGGAGGACCAGGGCCAGACCCACTCCAGGGGCTGCCCAGCACAGCCAGCATGGTCCGGCGTGGGGCCCCAGCACCTGGCCTCCGACCTTGGTCTTGGATTGGGAAACGCCCAAACTCTGGTTGGTGTCCCCTGATTCTGAGAATAGAGGCCTTTCCACCCCTTCCAGTCCGCGTGACGGCGGCGGCCCCGTGGCAGCAGGGCGCTGGTGGGGACCTCGCGGGTCTGGGCTGATGGGCCCTCAGTCGGGCCGCACGCTATATTCTGTGTTTGTTCCAGTGTCGGGTGGATGTCCCTCTTGCTGGGGACAGACGTCTGAGCAGGACACGTTTGCTCTCTGGCTCCCTCTGTCCAGCGAGAGACGAGGTCCCGAAGGAGAGGCAGCCACGCCGGGTCTCTGCCCCACAGGCTCGGAAAACTCGTGTGCGAGCTCTCTGGAAGGTGACTTGGTGTTGGGCCTTCCCCGGCCCCTCCCACAGCCCTCCGGAGGTCCCACGGGGGCTTACCGTCTGGGGGATGCCTCACCCACTCCCCGGGCACTTGGTTCTGTGTAACTAGGAGCTCCCTGCGACGCAAGCTCTATTCTCATCTTGCCCAGCCTTTGTTGCCTGATGGGACGTCACGGAGCCGTCTGGGTCGTAACTCCATGAAGGAGCCGAGCGGGTTTCTGTGGACGCGGAGCTGCAGCAGCCAGGGACCGTGTCCGTGTTGGCTCCATGGGGCCTGCCTCTGCACGGGGACTGTGGGGCCTAGAGCCCACGGCCAGGTTTCAGACTCCCTGAGGCCCTGGCCACACTGTGAAGGCCACGCTTCTCAGTATCGTAAGAGATGTCGACAGTGATTTGTTTTCCCGTGTTTACAAGTGAGGCCATCGCATGACCATGTGTGCTCATGGCAGCGGGAGGCAGGGGTGGAAGACAGGCCCCAGGAAAACTGGACCTCAGGCAACGAGGGAGGTGCACGAGGCACTCCCAAGCCTAACTGTGGCTGAGTCCTCATCACATACTTGTGGCATGACCTTGCAGAGGTTGTCCTCCTTCCCTGGCTTGGTGGGTGCTCTCTGGTCAGTGAGAGGGCGCACGTGGCGCTCTGGAAGGGGTGTCTCACATCCGTCACACCCAACTGCCGGCTTGGTTAGCAAACCAAACTGTAGGTGTGAGCAGTGCACCCTCGCTGCTCACGGCCGAGTGAAAACGCAGACAGATGTATACCCGGAGCCAGATGACCACACAGAACGTGATGAAATTTGTGGGCAGGGCAGCAAGAGAAAGGTCTGCCTGCAGGACGGTTTCCTGACGGTGAAGACTTCGAGAGGAGAACGTTCGTGTGGGAATGTGTGAGGAGCATGTGTTGCTGGGGTTGTCATGGCAGAAGTGGTGTTCTGGTGAGGGGTCTGGCAGTCACATCGAGCCATGGATCCTGGCTCGGGTGGGGTGGGCCTCCATCCTGCCTATACCGGGGTGGTGGGGGTCCCCAGTGTCCTCAGCACCCTGAGCTGTCCTCTTGTCTGCGGTCCAGGTGTGCTGACATGCGCTCGCCTCACCCCTCTGTTAACCTGTCCCTCTCCTCCAGAGGCAGAGTGGCCGTGGTCGTGGACAGACCAGCCTGGGAGCCAGATGAGCAGAGAGATCTGCGTGCACTCTTGGCCTTGCTCCTACTACTTAAAACCAGAGAAGCGATGGGTGCCTGGAAAGCTTTCGTTAACATCTCGCTCCTTGAGATTTGCAGCTGATAAAACCGGGGAGGCCCTGGTCAGCTTTCCCCTGTCCAGTGTGATTGAGATCAAGAAGGAGGCTTCTCACTTTGTGTTCAGTTCCATCACTGTTCTGGAGAAGGGCTACGTCAAGCACTGGTTCAGCTCCTTGCAGCCCAGCCGGAATGTGGTTTTCAGCATCATCGAGCATTTCTGGAGAGAGCTGCTGCTGTCTCCCACGGAAGTGCCAGTGCCTGCGACTAAGGGGAAGCAGCTGACCGGTCTGATGGCCTATTCCCAGAAGCGCCTGGAAGAGACAGCCCGCGTCCTCCACCATCAGGGCGAGCAGCTGGACAGCATCACCAGGGGCCTGGACAAGATGGACTCTGACCTGGATGTGGCTGACAGGTACCGGGGTGCTTCAGACACAGGGGTCACGCCCCTGCAGTGCATGGTTCCAGTGGGCGGGCGTCGGCCTGGTGCAGAGCTCCAGTTTCCTATAAACAAGGGTATGGCTCATTTCACCCCGTGGGAAAATGGGCCGAGAGGCCAGGTCACGCAACGAGGTGTGCTGTTCTGCACAGCCCTGTAGCCACAGTTTGAGCTGAGGCTCTGGCTCCAGGAGCTGCCACTTTTGTTGCCCCAACAGCCACTCCCAAACCAGGGACCCCCCCCCAACTCTTTCAAACTTCAGGGGCCCCAAGGGGCCGTTGTGTATGTGAATGCGTATGCCAGTCCTGCAGTGTTTCTGTAAAACCTGAGACATTGAAAAATCATGAGCTGTTCATTTGAAAGCGTGATAACAAACCCACGACCTCATAGCGTAAATACCTTTGTCCACGAAGACTAGCTTTGTTAGGGCAGACACGTTTAGTGGAAGAGTGGTGCTGTCAAGATTCCACATCTCCTTCCAGAAGGACTTTGTCAGACACAGCCGGGCCTCCCGTGTGCTCCTGTGTCCCGGGGCTGCAGGTCTCCTGCGCATTCAGGACAATGAGGGCAAAAAGCTGAGTGGTGCCTGGTCCCGCTGTGAAGAAACAGACCTCGGAGGGTCCCGGAGAGCCCAGTTTGTCCAGCGCCAACCCTAAGCTGTGTTCTGGGTGAGAGGCACTTAGTGCCTACGAGGGCTGCCTGAAAGGTCTGACCGGGGGGCCACCTCTCGCCATTGGCCCTGAGCATAGGCACCAAGCCTCACATCGGGGCTGCACGGCCCCACGTGACCCCACTCTGCAGTTAAGCACCTGTGGCTCTTTCAAGACGTTGTGTCCTGAGTGCCTGCTTGGTAAGGGGCCTAGCACTGCAGGGGACAGGGCCCCGGGTCTTACCCTTAGGAGGGGTGCCTGTGGCGGCCGAGGTGGGAGGTCCTCAGATCTCCTAGTTTCCGTCCTGGGAACGTAGCTGGGCAGTTTCCACCCTTCTGTGCCATTGTGGGGCTGGGGACATCATGGGACTGAGTGGTGGGCAGGAGTGACGTGAGTCACTTCCAGGCCTAATCTCTGAACGCCTCCCACCCCACCTGCCGTCCATCTTCCCTCACCTGTGGCCTCGTGCAGAGAACCTACTCTGGGACTCTGGCCTGAACTGGACATTGGTGGCCACGTGGCCTTGCAGAGCCGGCCCAAGCCCAGCCCTCTGCTAGAGGGCCACATCAGCATTAAACAGTGAGAATCTAGGGAAGGAGACCACACCAGCTGGAGGGTGGTGAATCAGCGTTGTCACACGCTGCTGTTGTTTAACCCTTTCAGAGAACAGTCTGCCAGTTTAGAGATGTTCTTTTAACAAAAGGCAAAGTGAGAAGATGGACCTGAGGAGAGGGGAAGATGCTTGTAACACGCCCTCATGTTCCCACCCAGGGATGTGTACCCAGCTAGGTAGAGAGCTCGCAGGACAGAATTCAGTAGAGAGATGGCGGGGAGCTGTTGACTGGGGGCCGGCTGCTGTCACAGAGATCCACCGATCCTGGGGCTGCTTCCCTACACGTAGGTGCAGAGGAAGGTCGGCGTCCCGGGCAGGTCACAGGCTATGCTCTGGCTCCCGGCCCGGGGTGCCATGTTGGCTCCATGGCGGCATTAGAAGCTGGGGGCGGCGTTCTACCGAGCCCCTGGGAAGGGGCACATGGAGGGCCAGGGCCCATGGCCTTGTCTTTAAGCAGGTGAGCCCAGCCCACGAAAGGGAGGTACCTGCACCCCAGTAAGTAGAGAAAGGTAGATTAAACCAGCATGTGTAGGTGTGGGATAACCTGTGGCCAGACACCGACAGCCAGACAGGGTGTGAGTTGGGATGAGACCTCTCGTGTCACTGTCACTGACGGGACTTGGCTCGGCCACCGACAGGACCTAGCAAAGCCCAAGGTGCACAGACCCCACGACCAAGCCCTGCGTATGAGCAGGGGCACACGTGCCGAGGCAGCTGTATTCATTCAGCCCTCAAGGGGATGCGGTGATGAGTCACAACTCTGCAGTGTTTGAATGGAGGTCGGCCAGAGCTGCCAGCCGAGGAAGAGTTCTTGAGACGCCTTCAGCGCATGGTGGTCGTTTCCTCAAAGCCTGGGCACAGGACCTGTGGGTGGAGAGAGCTGCTGCTGCCTGCTGCTCCCTGTGGCCGCCTGCTGCCAGGGGGTTACGACGAGCAGAGGGTTCTATACTTTGGGGGTGGGGGGAGTAAAGACAAGGGAGGTTCCAGAAAGGTCTTTGTCTGCTAAGGAAGACACAGGATACCAGAGCCCTTGCTTTGTCAAGCCAGGGTCATTCTCGTGACAAGGGAGCTTCCTGGAGGAGTGGGATAGCCTGCCAGCCTCGGGTTTGCCGGAGGGCTACAGGCTAGGACAGTTCATTTCGCCTGCCTGTCCTTCTGCCTTTGTTTCCCACATCACCGCTGACTCAGATGTAGTGCGGAGGTTCCTGTGGAGCTGCACAGACCGATTGGGATCCACCCCCGAGCCGGGTTATAGAACAAAACCACGTTGCAGGTAGACGTGGACAGCGGAGCACCACCTCAAGAGTTTTCAAACAGGCAAAGTAGCAAGATGGGAAAAACGCAGGGAGCACTGACCTACAGAAGCCCGAGCCGGAGGGGTGTGCACAGACCTCACAGGCCACACGTGCCACAGCTGCATGGAGAGCTCCCACAGAGCTGCCTCGTAGGGGCCTCGTAGGGGCCTCCTGGCCCGTGGGGATCGTTGGCTCAGGTGTTGGGTGAGCATGAGACGTGGCTCTGCCTTTCCCTTTGAAAGTGTGTTTCTTCTGGATCTCTCGTCATCTGGTTATTGGCCATCCTGTTTTGATCTTTGATAGCATTCACATTCTCTCCTTGTCTTTTTATTCTACTATTTTTTGAGTTTTGTCTTCCTCCTACCCTTCCATTTTTGTGATCTTTGTAATTTCTAAGCTGTATTTAATCTTCAAGTGTTCCTTTTTGGATAGCCTGTTTTGTTTTCTGGGCTGCTGTTTTCTTTATCTCTTGGATTTTCTGGATAGCCTTTTGCAGAGGGGCTGGGGTGTGTGTCCCTGCTTGGGTGAGGCCTCTGCTCCCATTTCCTGCTTTCAGCTCAGCATGCCCCCTTCAGTAGTGACCAGACAGAGGTGCGGCCTAACAGCACCAGCGGGTGAGGTTGGTGATCCAACGCACTCTTGTTAAATGAACTTTCAGTCTGTTGGGTTTCAAGGCCCAACTTCACACCTATTTTCAAAGATCTTAGTATTCTGTCTCTTTCCACGTAGAGGGTTCCACAGCGGGCATAACTAGATCCTGGGGTGGTGGGGCCAGACGCTGGCCCTTGTCCACTGAAGACAAGCTGGATGATCACCGTAATGGACAGCAGAGCCACAGCCATGGTCAGAATGGTCTGACTCCCAGACATCTGTGCCCCCAGAGGAGAAGTAGATGGGCAGTCACCCCGGTTCTCCCTCGGGCTGGGCCGAGGGAGCAAGCCTGTAATGTGAATGAAAAAGTGGTACGGGCCCCTGAATCAGCCCCCAGACTTGAAGACCGAGGTTGCAGGTCTGAAACCCCTTGAATGAGGGGGAAACTGGAAGGACCCCAATTTGCTCCTAGAGGCTTACACCTTTGTTCTTTCTCCCAGCCTTCTCCCACGGAAATCGTGGCATCAAACCAGGGTGGCTGTGCATTGGGGAGCAGGAAGCCCTCAGACTTTTCGGGACCCTTGGACGCTGATTCCAGCAGACGGTCAGAGTAAGGGCTTCCGGGGGTTAGGGGATCAGTGGAGTTTGGCTCAGGTCCGCCTCACAGGCTCACTGTGGGCCTAGTAGGCCCAGACCTATCCCAGGGCTATTTTCCCAATCCTGGAACACATTGAGCCACTGGCAAAATCGCACACGGGTTCCCTGACCTGTGTGGTGAAGGCTTTTCTGCTGGCTGAGGCCAAGCGGGAGCCTCTGGATGGCCTAGAAGAGTAAACCCTTCTTGGAGGGATTTTGGAGGTCCGTGCCCCAGTGAGGACTGGAAGGGTACATGGACAGGGAGCCCTGTATCACCGACACTGGGCTCATGCACCCGACATGCAGAACCAGGAGGGGCTGTCTTCAGCTTACACGTGGCACTCGAACTCCAGCCACTGCTCAGGTGCTTGCGTGGATGAACACGGCCTCTGGAACCTGCTGTGCGGTGGTCCCTCTGGCAGACGCCGTCTTTCCATGCTGCCATGGAGGACCAGCAGACTGGCATGCTTTCCACCACCGTCCCCAGCTTGGGGATTGCAGCTCTGCAGCCCTGGGTCCTGCTGTATATCACAGGGCCCCGACTGTCTTTCCCATCCCAGGGTAGCATGCTGGCCCACTACCTAGGGGTTCCCACATGGACTGGATCAAATGAGTAAGAAGCAGCCGCTACTCTGCATGCAGTAGAAAGATGTTGAAGAAGTTAGGGACTTTCTTCCTTGTGGAAATCTCTAGGGAGCCAGTGGAATGGGGCTCCCTGAAGTATCTCTTTTATGGTGAAGGATAGGTTCTCCCTACAATGAGAAAGAAGGCACAGCTGGGGTTCCTGGGTGGCTCCATCTGCTAAGCACCCAGGTTTTGGTTCAGGTCATGATCTCATGGTCATGAGGTTGAGCCCCACGTCCTGCTCCACACTGAGTTGGGAGTCTGCTTGAGACTCTTGCCATCCCCTCTGCTACTCCCCAACTCACACACATGCTTGCACGCACTCTCTTGCTTTGTCTGACAGAGAAATCTAAAGACAGAAAGGAGACCCAGCGCATAGTGAGCCCCTCGGCATTTTAGAGGCAACACACTCCTCATTTGAGTGCGATGCTCTGGCCAGCTTACCAAGTGACGTGGGAAGTTGCTAGTTTTGAGTGGGGCCCAGAGCAGGAAGGCTCCACGCAGGTCTGGGTGCCGCTGGGGCACACAGTCCTGTAGATGCGGTGGCATGCCAGGTGTCTGTGGTAGACGGGGGTGCTCTTGGGAGCCACTGGCACACCTCTGTAGGGAGTCACAGGGCCACGGTGTGTGCCTGTAGGGTTTCAGATCAAGCACCCCTGCCATCCTATATGGATAACTTTTTTTTCTTTTTGAGAAACAGCTCTTGGCCTGCTTCTGGGCCTTTGTAGAGACAGAACGCTTGAGCGTGGACAACCAGATGATCGCGCAATCTGACGTGGGTGTTGTCTGACCCACTGAGCTGTGAAGTGTGGCACACACGACAGGGCAATGGGGTGCAGGAGATCAGGCTTGAAGCAGGCCTGGAAAGCACGGGCTAGGTCACATGGACCACACTCCTGCCACACCGCCTCTCTCTCCCTACCTGCACCTAGGGCACCAGGGCATACTTCCTACATGGGGAGAGCCACACAGTCCGTTGAGGAGAAGAAGAGTGGGGCCTGGGTTACAGATGGTTTTGTGCAATGCGTAGGCATCACCCAGGAACCCTTCAGGCCATGCACCTGGAAAACTTACCGTGCTGGGAAGGCAGTCTTGTGCGTCAAGTCTGTTGGCCCACTCTCAGCCTCCTAAGAATGGGCTTTAGGGGTGGAACACACGGCCTGTGCTGGCTCATTCCCTCGTAGGGAAATAGCTTTCCTTGTCACAAGCTCAACTGGGGCTCTTTGTTCTACGGAAGCATGCCTGTCAGTGGCTCTCAGGCCCCCCGGCCTCTTGTAGTTGAGACTCTTTTGGGGCAGAGTGGTCCTTGAACTGCGGCGTTAAAGGGATGGACGTAAGCCAGTTGTCCTGCATCAGCTGCC
Source organism: Taxidea taxus jeffersonii (assembly GCA_003697995.1). Classification (NCBI taxonomy): domain Eukaryota; kingdom Metazoa; phylum Chordata; class Mammalia; order Carnivora; family Mustelidae; genus Taxidea; species Taxidea taxus. The sequence continues at coordinate 23,723 of RCUC01133440.1, read as the reverse complement.
AGGAGCACCTGCTGGCCATGAGGGACCAGCGTCAGCTACCGGAACTCTCTCTTCTGTATGTGAACAAAGCTGAACAAAGCCTGACCATGTTGTGTTCTGTGGTAACTCCAACACCAAGATGCCGTGGCAGAAGTGTTTGGAGTACCTGACGGGGTGACCGTCCTGTGGTACTCTGCTAATAAACAGGTTCCTTGGAAGGACGTAGGGCCAGAGGCTTGGCTACATACTGCTAGGCTGTGGCCAGTGGTTCGGTCACAGTGCTTGGGGAAGGGAAGTGATGCGATTGGAAACTTGATGACAGGGAGGTCTGGGGTAGAAGAACGTGGCTAGATGTCCCACTTCTGTGAGTGGGGCAGGAGGCAAAGACTCATTCCACAAGAGCGCTCACCGGTGTCTCTTCAGCAGAGGATTGTGATACTCTAGGGGATAGGGTGACCCATTCTCCGGATCCCAGTCAGCCTGTTTCCCCGGCGTCTCCTGCGGTTGTTGCCCAGTGGGCCCATGAGTAAAGTGGCCGTGGTGACAGAGACAGAAGCTATGATGGGTCTCAGCAACATGGATGCCAACTCTCCAAGGCCAGCTTGGCCACGGCCACCACCGCATACCCAGTCTGGAGACCAGTGCTGAGTCTCCACGTTGGGCTCTCCAGCCAGTTGCTTGACCACTTCTTATGGTGAACCTCTTGAATGTGGCAGGCCGCTTGTGCTCTGGTTTCAACACTTCAACTATAACGTGTCTTGGTCCTGATCTTTTTACGTTTATCTTTCTGGGGGCAGGAGCGGGGGCCTCTGTAGAGCTTGAATGTGCACGTTCATGCCTTTCATCAAATTTGGGATGTTCTCAACCATTGTTTCCTCAAAGGAATGTTCTGTCCTCTCTCTTTCATCCATCTGGGATTCCTACAGTGCATTTGTGAATGTTTGCTGGAGTCCCACAGGCCCTTTAAGCTCTCTTCATTTTTCTTCCTTCTTTTTTCTTTCTGTCCTCAGACTGGGCAGTGTCAAAGGTATTACCTTCAAATTCACTGATTCTCTGTTCTCTCTGCTCAAATATGCTATTGAATCTCTCTGGTCAGTATTTCATTTCAGTTATTGTTATTTTTCAGCTCTAGAATTTGCTTCATTTTCATAATTTGTCTTTTTACTGATGTCGTTATTTTATTCAGACCTTTTTTCTGATTTCTTTCAGTTATTTGTTAGTTTCCTTTAGCTTGTTGAACACATTTAAGATTTTGGTGTAACATCTTTGACTAGTTAATTAAAATATTAGAGGTTTCTCAGACACGGGAATGGGCTTTATGTCCTTCTTTCTTTGTATGTTTTGTAGTTGTTTTCTTGAGAACTACACATTCTGTTATGTTGTGGTAAGTCTGTTATGGACTAAGTATTTGTGTCCCTGAAATTAGTATGTTGAGGTCACCCCTCAGTGGAATGGCGTTAGGCAGGGCCTTTGGGAAATGATTAGGGCTAGATGAGGTCATGAGAGTGGAGCCCCCACAGTGGGATAAGAGGAAGAGGCTGGAAATCTCTCTTTGCTGTGTGAGGACACGAAAAGGCAGCCATCGCCAAGCCAAGGGAGAGAGCTCTCCCCCAAAACTGAGTCTGTTGGCCCTCCAATCTTGAACTCGCAGCCTCCATAACTGAGAAATCAGGCTGTTGCTCAGGCCATGAGGTGTGTGTTACTTGTTACAGCAGCCTGAGCTGACTTTTTCCATCTGGAACCCTAATTTTCCTACTCCTTGGGGATCAGTGGTCTTTGCGTATTAAGGGTCGGGGTGTCCTTTCCAAACTGTGTTTGCAAACCTTGTCTCTTGTGTGTGGTCATTGAAGTTTCTCTTCCTTTGTCTCTCCATTGAGCTAGTGAACTGACAAAGGTGTTGTTAGACACCTGGCTCCTGTGAGGGGAGAAGGAAATAGGTCTTGTCCCTTTGAATCCCTATGGCGAAAGCCTCAGTCCGTGGTGGTTGAGACCTCTCTGCTGGCCGCCCCACGGTCACTACCGAAAGCAGCCAGAGTGCCCCGTTGACATCTAGGTAACAAATTTGTTTATATACGCTAAAACTCTGGGGTATACGTGTCCTACTTCCTGGTATTCTGTATCTCTCTCTAAATGAAACAAACACCAGTTGGTAACCTGGTTTTGATATTAGGAGTTGGCTGGAATCTAGTTGTGATCACTCCCGTTGTATTTGCACTGCTGTGTGCGAGTAAGCAGTGTGGCCTTGGTGTCCCATGTTGGGGGGCACTCTTGAGTGACTTCATGGTTGGGCCCGATGTAGCCCAGCACTTTGAGGATGTTTTCCACTCTCTTCCTCGTGTATGTTAGTGCTAAGTTGGGTAAGATTGTGGCTCCTGGTTTCCCCCATCCTGAATGTGCTGATGTTTTATTCTGAAGTGTCTTTGTAGATTTTGTACAACAGTCTTCTCCTTTATATACCATAAAACTTATTTGTTGTATGTGAACGATTCTGTGATTTTTAGTAAATTTACAGAGTTGTGCGGACTTCACTGTAGTCCAATTTTAGGACCTCTCGGTCACTCCCAGAAGTTGCCTCGAGCCCTTTGGCAGTCACTCTGTCCTCACCCTGCCCAGGGCACCACTGATTACCCTTGGTGCGTAGCCTTGTCTCTTCTAGAGAGTTTGCGTAAGCGTCATGTCCTTGGTGGGCTCCATGCCTAGTGCGGGGCTTGAACTTACAGCCCTGAGGTTAAGAGTCATGTGCTCTTTTGACTGAGCCAGCCGGGCGTCCTGTTGCTCTGTGTTTCTGGCTAATACGCTGATGTCTGGTGGATCACATTTTGTTTATCGTCGACCAGTTTGGACGGGTGATTTGCTGTTTCAGCTTTGCTGTTGTGACCAGCAGTGCTGCTGTGGATGCTCGTTTTCATTTCCCCTGAGAGGGAAATTGCTGGGTCTCCTCAGCATTTCGAGAAACCAGTTGTTTTCCAAAGTGGCTGCACCACTTTACATCCCCACCAGTAGCGTGTGAGGGCTCAGGTTTCCCCACAACCTCACAACACTTGTTCTCGTCTGTCTTTTTGGGTGTAGCCCTCCTAGTGGCTGTGAGGTAGCATCTCACTGGGGGGTTTGACTTTCATTTTCCTCGCAATAACGAGCACCTCTCCATACACTTTGTTCTATGCGTATAATTTGTTTTCAGTCTTTGACCATCTTTTATGTGCTTGTGTTTTAATTATAGAGTTTGTAAGAGTTCTTTATATAGTCTGGATAGAAGTCCCTTTATCGGGTACATGATTTGAGAATATCTGTTTCCTTTCTGTGGATTGTCATCTTATTTTATATTTTTTAAAGATTTCTTTATTTATTTTAGACCTGTAGTGAGGAGGGACAAAGGCAGAGAGACAGAATCTCAAGCAGAAGCCCCACTGAGCACAGAGGTGTGAACCCCAGGGGCTCAGTCCCACGACCCTGAGATCATGATCAAGAATTGGATGCCTGACCAACTGTGCCACCCAGGTGCCCCCATTTTACTTTCTTGAAGATATTTTTTGAAGCAGAGAATTTTAATTTTTTTTCTCCAAGGAATCCAACACAATTTATTTTTGAACTAAATAGGGCAGATTGAGTAAAAGAAAGTTTTATCCTCAACTTTCCCAATAGACATTTTCTCCTCGGACTGCATGTTAGCAGTTTTAAGTCCCATCATGGCCTCCATGGTATTCACAAAGGATGTACAAAGTGTGTCCTTTGGTTGAAGAGTCAGGTTTGAAAATAACAATCTGCCCACTTTCTGTGCTTCAGATTTTTTTTAAAGTAATCTCTCTGCCACATGTAGGGTTTGAACTCATAACTCCGAGTTTGACGAGGTCCAGCATATCTTGACTTTCTTTCACCATTTGCCTTTGGTGTCCTGTCAGCTTCACGGCATGGTCCAAACTGGCTTTTCTGGTGAGGTCTGTGATGCAGTGGTCCCAGCAGCATTTCAGCTCAGTGCTTCCCTGGTGAGCTGTCCTGTCCTTGCTGGAGGCCTGCTGACCCTCCGCATGAAGGTTTGCTTCTGGACCGACCCGTGCGTCTGACCTTGTGACAGCACCACACCGGCTCCGTGTCCAGAGCTTGGTGGTAGGGTTTGCACGCAGCTGGTGGGGTCCACCAGCTCTGTTCTGCTTTTTCAGGATCATTCTGGCTCTTGTGGGTCCCTTGCATTTCTGTGTGAACTTTAGGATCCACTGGCCAGCTTCTGCACGGGAGCCAGCTGGGAGTCTGACAGAAAGTGGAGGGAACCTGGAACAGTTTTGCCATCCTGGCGATGTAATTATTAGTGTGGTGTAAAAATACTGACATCTGCTGCTTTATTTTTGTGTTACTTATTCCCTCTGTTGTTCGTCCGTCCCCCCACCCCCCGCCTCCTACAGGTTACCTGGGTATTATCTCAGTTCTCCATGGTGACTTCCGCGTACTGTCCTCACTGTGCCTCCTCACGTGGACCCTTCGCCAGTCACTCTGGGTACTACATTGTGTCCGCACACTCGGGCACAGTGTGCCGGCGTTGACGCGTGATTGCTCAGTGCTGTGTAGGAACCTAACCTGTCTCTGTGTCTCTAACTTACAGACGATTTGTGGGAATCCCGATTTGTGGGGTGATTATCTTAACTCGGTAAACCTATTTGAGAACCACTTCTACATATTTTAGCCAGCTCAAGAGAAAAAGTGAGTGTGTTATTTCCCTGTACGCTTACTCCATTTCTCTGCCCTCCTTCCTGAGGTTCCAGAATTGCTAGCTACCTTTTCCACTTCCTTTCTGATGCGACCACTTCTTCGAGACGTTCTTTAGGGCAGACCTGCCAGCAGCAGTTTCTGTGCGGGTTTTCTTCCTCTGAGAGTAACTCAATTTCTTCTTCATTCCTGAAGGAGAGTTCCACTCGGGGTGGAAGTTTGAACTGACAGTTCTTCTCTTTGAGCACTGAAAACCACTGTGCCTCTTCCTTCTGGCTGCATGGGTTCTGACGAGAAGTGTGCTGTCGTTGGATTTGGTTTTCTACTGTAGGTGAGGTCTCACGCCGCTGCCAAGATCTTGTCTGTGTTTCACATAAGATCTCACAGTGCTGTCTTTGGTGTGCTGTGTGGGTCTGATTAGTGTATTTTGATCCCACAGGCTTATGTCTTTCTGCCTAATTTGGGAAATAGCCATTATTTGTTTGCGTCTTGCAATCTTCCTCTTCTGCTGGCGTGCTGGTGATATGAATGTTCAGTCTTTGTTTTGGACCCTTGGGTTTGTTCTCGTTGTTTTCAGTGTTTTCTCTCTGTTGTTCTCTTCTTTGACCTTTAATCTCGTGGATTCTTTTATCTTTCATCTCTGGCTGCAGTCTCCATTGACACCTATTTTATATCAGTTATTACTTTCTGCTTATGCCATTTGATTTGTGTTCCTTTGCTCTTCCTTTTCTGCTTCCATTTTCTTGCTACAAGGTAGATCTCTTGGTATTCGTGGATATTTCACGGTGGTCCCATCAGTGCGGTAGCCACACATACTTCAGTTGAAAATTCAGTCCCCCTTATGTCAGTCACACTCCAGATGCCTGTAGCCCCACATGCTTGTTACCACATCGAACAGGACAGGTTACTGCAGATTATTTGAGTCAGAATTACCCAGAGTCCAATGTGAAAAGGGCAGCATTCTAGTCAGAGGACGTGTGTTTACTGCTGATGGGCTTGTGTCTGTAACCCTAAGACGCTGCTCTCAGCCTCAGTTTTCTTTTCTAAAACAGGCATAGAGTACCTCCTGCCCTTCTGCTTCATGGGGTGCTTGTGGAAAAGAACACTAAAAAAAGGCTAACTGCCTTATAAAGGTAAAGCAGTTCTCAGGAAAACATTTACACTCAGTTCACTGTGTTTTTGTGTTTTGTTTGGGCATTTAGGTTGCTGACGGATCTGGAGTCCCCTTCTTGGTGGCCCTTTAGCTCCAAGCTTTGGAAGATGCCGGCAGAATCGAAGCCCAAGAAAGGCACCGCAACATCTGGTCCCACAGCTCTTGGAAAAGAAGGGGTGGTGGTCCGAATTCCTGCTGTTGTCTCCCAGGGGACAGGGTGTCATGTGAAAGCAGGAAGTCTCACCCTCCTAGTGTCCGGGTTAGAAATCCATGACTCGAGCTCTTTGCTCATGCACAGATTTGAAAGAGAAGACATAGATGACATTAAGGTTCACACACCTTACGAAATTAGCATTCGCCAGCGGTTCATCGGGAAGCCAGACATAGCTTATCGCCTGATATCTGCCAGGATGCCAGAGGCTCTCCCCGTTTTGGAGGTGCAGTTCAGCCAGAAGATGGAGGCGTTAGAAGGTGCCTTGATGCCGAAAAGCGCCAGAATGTCTTCCCCCGCAGAGAAGGGCTGCACCATCTGGCAGGCAGGTGAGTGAGCTCCGGCTGGCCTGCGCACTAGTCTCCGAGGTCACGGTCGGACGCAGCACGCCTGCAGTGCATCGCTGACTGTCCATGTTTCATTGAATAAAGACCCTGCAGACCATTCTCCCTAGTCCCAGAGCTCAGGTGTGTTGCACCTGAGGGCTGGATGGGTTGTCCCCGAGGCTGGCAGGGCTCGGTGGCCCTTTCAGAACAGAGGAAGGCTCCACATTAGGCTTTCCTCCTTTCCTCTGTGGGACTTGCTGGCACCGACCTGCCCACCCTGGTGCGCGTTCAGTCCCTCCACCCCTGAGCGCAGCATCAGAGTCATCCCGGCCCGCCTTACGGGGCCGTGTTTACCAATCAGAATCTCAGAACGCTGAGGCATAGTTTCTTTGGGTCTGCAGGCCTTCCTCCTGTCCTTCCGAGTCTCTCTGTGGAGAGCATGCAGCTGGGCATGGGCCTGCGGGTTGCAGCAGGGGTCGCGGGTCCCACGTCCCCCCCCCCCCCAGGTGGTCTGGCGTCCCAGTTTTGCCATCCGGATGCTGTCAGGTGGCATCTCGCTCCTGGTGTGTGTTCTCGTGTCTGTGATTGATGGCAACATGGAGAGTCTGATGCTGCTTGCTTGCTTTCGGGCTTCACGAGTTTTCTCTGTGCATTGCCTCGTCTGTGTTTGTTTTCTGCTCTGCTGTTGCTTGGTTTTCTGGCTCTGTAGGAGTCCCTGCCATGCTGTAGCTGTGCGTCCCGTTGGCTTCAGAGCCTACCTGTCCCTCTGCCAGACTGTCATTCTCCGTGACAGAAATCCTCACCTGGGTAAATTCCCCGTCAGCTTGTTTTATGCCCAGCTTAAGATATCACAAAGTCACAAAATACCCTATTTTCTGGTACTGTCCAGGTGAGCTCATGTCTGTGTTACCGTGCTCCTAACAGGCCAGTAGTTCTTCCTTATGAACCCTGATTGCTGGGTGTCTGTTACAGGAGGAGTATGCTTATGATAGTTCTAGGTCCTTTTTGCTCCAAAGTGATTGTTTTTTAGCACTAATGTGTAAGCTGGGTCCCTAACACGTGAATATTTTTACATTATTCTACATGACTTCGTGTTTCAAAGGAAATGTACCTGAAAGTAGATGTGGTCCCATAAGCACCAAAATATCGGAACTGGTAGTGTACAAATATAATTTCGTGCCATTTCCAGATTTTTCTCTGGCCCTTTTCTCAAGGCAGCACTGGGAAGCCCATAAAGGGACTGAGAAGGGTGGGCAGTCGCAGCGAGCCTGAGAGCCGCCTCAGGCAGGACGGCTGCCCCCATCCTGCTGTTTCTCCGGGAGGGACCTGGGCAGTGAGGAGCCCCAGGGCTGGTATACCTCCAGCTGTGGGTTCTACCAGTGCTTATGGGGAACTCCCCAGGCCAGGCACTCACCATCCTGTTCTTGCGGAGCTCCAGCACATCTGTGGGTGGTTCCAGAGAGAGGACACGGCACAGAGTGTCACGAGACAGGTGGCAGGGGGATCACACACCATACAGGGGAGGAGAGCTTGCTGGGCCCGCTCTGACCCTGCGTGTCCAGGTGCAGACAGGACAGGGAGGGCGGGAGGTGCATGCCAGGACTGTGGTCCCCCGGCAGGAGGCCAGGTGAGTGCAGGTTCCTCAGGGCCCACTGTTGGGAAGGGCACACGGGCCGCACGTCTTCCTCCTCAGGGAAGGCACAGACGGGCTCCCTCCTGGAAGGTCAGCCAGCGCTGGGCCCTCACCACATCCTGGGACACCTTCCCAGCAAGACCTGGGCCGGGGATGTGTGGCCTCACCCGTCACCGACACAGACCACGATGTGTGTGTGGAGGGAATGGGACCACATCGTGTGTTCACCCTGGTGCTCACTTGAGCCTCAGGGGCGGAAGCAGGGGGGTTCCCACAGTGTGTCTCGTCTAAGTGGACCAGGAGGTGCCGTCCTCCCTGGGTGAGGCACCCTGCCCTCGGAGTATGGGGGCACGGGGGACGAGGAGGGGAAGCAGGGAGGAGGCTGGCACATGGGACGGTGTCCGGCTTGCTGAGGGCTCCGCGGGAGGCCTGGGCAGGCTCTGTCTGTCACCCCTGCTGCTGCTTGCCAGCACCGGTGTTTTCCCTCTCCCACGCTGGAAAACAGAGGCCGTGGAGGTGGAAACCATGACTTGGTGTCTCAGAAACGGACGCCTCCCCTCCGGAAGCCGGTTGGGTGGAGCGTGTGGCCAGCAGGTGGCAGTGTTGCCACGGGCCCGGGTTTGCCTTGAGTCAGCGTTTGGAGAACTTTCCAGAGACCTCCGCAGTCCTGCACGTTGGAGGTGGACTGGCCAGGGGCAGGCGCCAGGGTCTCCCGGGCTTCAGGGGCTGGGAATGACACCGGTGGGCTGCATCCTCCCTGGGGAAAAGCAGCAGAAAATGGCTGTTTGTGTGCACAGTACCTTTAAAGCACTCTGCCATCGTAGGGTCCTTTCAGGCTTGGGGACGAGCTGGGAGGATGGTCCCCTGCGGCCACCGTCCTCACTGTCACAGCTAGCAAGCCTGGCCTCCTTCTCTCTGGATCCCCCGTGCTTGCTGTCCCAGGACCCTCGTCTGAACTCCCTGGGCTCTCCTTGCTCTGAGGGTCTTCGCAGCCTGCAGGAGTTGTGCTGAGGTTTTGTAGACGGTCTCCCAATTGCACTGTGTCTCGTCGTGTCTCAGGGTCCTGGCATGACAGGTTTTAGGAAGAAGATGTCACAGCATGGCCCATGCGTAGCATTTTGTGGTATTTTCGGTACTTCTTTTTGTCTTTGTTGTTTGCCAACTGCCACCTTGGAGAGAAGCCTTCTCTGACCCCCCCTCATTTAAGAGACAACACTCGCCCTCTGGTGGTCTGCCACACTTTCATGCTGGGACACCAGACCCAGCTGGTCTCCTGATGCCCCCCTCTCCAGTCCCAGAACAGCCCCTGGCATCCGGTGCACACACATCTGTGTCACAATAATACACGTCGGGGACACTGTCATTTAAGACTTGGGCTTCAAGTGATGGAGTTCCAGTCCCAGGACACAGATACCACGCTGACCACAGGCCCCCCACCCGGGTGGCCACTAGGACACAGGCGCCACGGTGACCACAGATAGGCCCCCTCCCCACCCGTGTGGTCACGAGGACACAGACGCCACGCTGACCACTCACAAATCCCCCCACCCGTGTGGTCACTAGGACACGGATCCCACAAAGACCACAGACCTTCCCCGTGTGGTCACTAGGACACAGACACCACACTGAACACAGACCCTCCCCACGTGGTCACTAGGACACGGACCCCCATGCTGACCACTCACAGATCCCCCCCACCCGTGTGGTCACTAGGACACAGACCCCATGCTGACGTCTCACAGACCACCCCTGGCCCTGTGGACTTTGGGGGCTGTCAGTTCTTACCCACTTGATCTTCCAAGGACCCTTGCTTGGGTCCAAGGTACGTTTGCCAAGGGCTTTACTTTCACTCTACTGAGTGGACTTGCCCTGTTACCTTCCTGCAGCGTTGAGGGCTTGAGCACTTGGGACTTTATGGAAAGGGCTTCCCACCCCAGTTCTCTAAGCTTCTGGGTCCGTCCCTGGTTAGGGTAGGCATTTCCTTCCCTGTGCCATGGATGAGGCTTTTGGGTCTCAGGGAAAAGGAGGAAGATGGGCCCGTGAGCAGAGAGGCTTGGGGTGAGGGTGGGCGGGGGGGTTCTTGCTCAGATGCAGACCTGTCCATAAAGGGCACTAGTGTCCACAGATGCCCCGCCAGCCCAGCTGTTGTTCCCGGGAAGTGAGATCATGTGTAAGTCCCCTTGCAGCTTGAACACTTTGTGCTGATTGTGTTTGACTGTGATCATTAATGACTCTGGAGACAGAAACCATTTTAATCGATGTTTTCAGAAGATAGTTCACAGTGTTGAACTGAGTCGGTGACTGAGGTCTCAACACAGAGCACCAGGGGTGCCGAGCTCCGTGCCAGGTGTCATTCTGCTGGCCGTGAAAGGTACCCTGACTCAGTGTGTTCCAGGAAGAAAAATTCTCTCTTGGGACTTCCTGCTTAAGTAAAACCTGTTTCGTTAAATATTCAACGAAATATCAGTGTGTCCCTCCGGAAGATAGCTCTGGGTCTTGGAATGGAAAGTACAGCAGTGCTAAAGGGGCCCAGAGCCAGTCCTGTGGGTCAGACGTGGGCCTCGGTCTCAGAGAAGCAATGCAGTACCCAGCACGTTAATATCAAAAGTGTGCAAGCGGGATGATGGCAGGACAGATGAGGGAAGGTTGTCACTCATGCCGCAGAGTGGAGGACATGCCGTCAGACTTGTGCTGGGTGTGTGATGTGTGCAGGACGGGCAGGGCCCCGGGGGCCAGGGACAGGGTGGCAGTGGGCCAGGGACAGAGGACCAGTGGACCACGAAAAGGGTGCCAGGGACAGAGGACTGGGGGTGGGGACAGGGTGCTGGGGATGGGGTACTAGCAGGCCGTGGGCGGGGAGCTGGGGATGGGGAGTGAGGCTGCAAGGATGGGCTGCCGGGCTGGCTGGAGTAGGAGTCCATGAGCCTGGGGAATAGAAAGCAGGGAAGGGGAGGGCCCAGGCCGCGTGGGGTGTTTGCTGTCTCCAGCTCGGCTATGGAACCAGTGTTTGTCATCGCATTAGCACCAAGGACTGGTTAACGTCGAGGGCATGGGTTGGCCTTTTCCTGAGGCTAATAATAGCTGGTAGTTCACGTCTGCATTTGCTGTTTCTGCTGTCATGTCTTCTAGCTCGCTCTGACGGTTTCAGAAAAGTGCTTGTCGTTATGTAACATTTTAGGTAGTGACATTAGATCCCGTGAGGCTGAACCGCGCTGATGTGCGTGCTGCGGAAAATTCCTGGCTAATTAAAAGCCTTTAGGGAGCGGGACTGGGACAGAGCTTTGAAGTTTTAGAACACAGGTCGTGAGATCAGTTTGCTGGGTTGCGATCAGCTTTTATTTTTCTTACAGAAGGACGTAGACAAGCGGACATCGGTGTGCATGGTATACAGTCAGGGTTTTTCTGGCTGCTTGAATGCAGCTGCGGGTGTGGCGGGTCTCTGAGGCTCTCCCAGGCGCACACAGAGCAGGGGGCTTGTGCACACAGCCTCCTCCAGCAGAGGCAGGCCGAGACCCGGGGTCCTGCGTCTGCGCAGCTCTTGCTCATGCACCGGTCCCCAAGCTCCTGCATGGGGCCTGAACCCTCTTCCACTCCAGGACCCTGAGAACCCGTGTCTTCCTCGCTCCAGCCTGCATCTCTCCTGGACGAGGCCATGCTTTCTTTGCTCAGCCAGGCAGTCCTCAGGGATTACTTTGAGAAATGAGCACAGCAGGGGTATTTCTGTGTGTGCTGGGGATGGCCAGTTGGGCTCCTACTCTTCAGGCCTGGTCCTTCCCCTCCTGATGGTGCGTTCATCACACGGCTCTGCTCCCCACTGGCAGGGTCCTATGGGCCCTCTGGGCCTGCCGTTGATCAGGAGCAGAGAAGTGCTCAGAGGAGCCGGTCTGGCCTCTGGACAGCCATCTGCCTCCCAGCATCGCTGTCCATGAACGTGGCTGTGCTATGTCCTGGGGGGAGGCGCAGGCCCTTCTCTGGGCCCTGTGGTGCCAGGGTTGGGGTTCGAGTCAGCGCTTGAAACAAAGGACGGGTAGCACGCCACAGTGGCCTCCAAGATCCCCTCGGTTATCACCGCGTCTCCAAACTGCCCTCCTGCCCCCTGGGGAGCCTGACCAGGTGGAGGTGCCCTGTGCCTGGGAACACCCCTGAGCAGGGCCTGGCCACGTGCAGCACCCTGACGCACCCCTGCGTCCATGCGGCCACACAGCCAGTGTGGCTTGGCCCAGCCCACTGGCCCTTTCCTGCACTCACAGAGCCTCATTACTGTGATGAGATGACACCGCAGTTTCTAGCAGGGTGCTCTGTGTGCGTTTCTCCGGGCTCCCACCTATAGCCCTTTCCCCCAGAGAAGAGAAATGTCCGCACGCGGATGAAGGCCCTTTCCTGTGAGAGCAGTTATGGAGCCGAACCCAGGGCATAGTCTGTGCCCGCTCTGATAGGAGCAGGGTGTGGAGGCAGCTTGGCCGGGGGTCCGAGGGCACGTAGGCAGCCCCTACCCCAGCTCAGCATAACAGAGCCGAGCCCCGCCAGAACGTGGGTGAGCTGGAAACACTGCGTCTGTCCGGAGAGCCCTGATGGCCTCCACGGGAAGGTCTGAAAGTTCTCGCGTGGTTCACACCTCCGGATGATGTCACTGCCATTTGGTTTTCCGTTCCAGCGTCTGGGCTGATGAACCATGCTGTGCACCGGGAGCCCTGCTTGGCGAGCCAGGAGGCCCAGCTGCTTCCACTGCAGATGAGTGAGCCACTGGTTTCCGAGGGCAATGCCCAGGAGCTGAGACAGGTACTGTGCACTCACGGGGCCACCATGCCCCTGCGTGGGGCTCCTTCCCACCTGCACACAGCTCCCTGCTGCTTGATGCCGGCCCGTCGTCAACAGGGCCTGCCGTGTGCCCACCCGCTCTGTTCTGCTCTCTGGAGCTGGAGGACATAGAGCAAGAGCGGTGTTTCCGGTGTTTCCTGGCATGCCCACGCGGTCAGCCTGTGGCCGCATCCACCTTTAGAATGTGTGCATGTGCCCATGTACACGTGGGCTGTGTGAGTGCAGGATATGCAGGCACATGGTGGCCTATGCGTGTGCATGTGTGTGCCGTCCCCGTGTGTGGTAGAGGTGCATGTGTGCACGTGTGTGCTCTGTGCATGTTGCATGTGTGTGCATGCTGTGCGTGTGTGTACCGTGTGTGTGCGTACTATGTGTGTATGTCTGTCCATGTGCGTGCTGCACATGTGTCCGTGTGTGTGTGTCTGCGTGCGTACTATGCACGTTGCGGGTCCATGTGTGCATGCTGTGCATGTGTCTATCCATGTGTGTACCGTGCACGTGTCTGTCCGTATGCGTGCTGTGGGTGTTGCATGTCTGTATGCATGCTGTGGATGCGTCTATCCATATGCGTGTTGTGCCTGTGTCTGCGCTATATGTGTGTCTATCCATGTGGGCCCTGTGTGTGTGTCTGTGCGCGTACTGTGCGCGTATCTGGCCATGTGCATGCTGTGTGTGTCCGTGTGTCTATCCGTGTACCGTGCATGTGTCCGTGTGCATGCCATGTGTTGCGGGCCTGTCCGTGTGTGTGCGCGGCTCCACAGGTGCACGTGCAGCAGAGCGTGCTCACTCTCCCAGATCTCTCTCAAGGGCCTGACAGTGGACTTTCGAGGATGCTGGCCACTTTGTGTCCAGCAAATGATGTTTGATAGAACTGCTTTTAGGGTCTCTTCCTGTGTTACTGCCGGATGGTTCAGTGCTTTTTCTTTTTCCTTTTCAAGTAATTCTGAAGTAGATGCTAGACGGTGTGTCCCGTCACTCACGCAGGCCTCCATGCACATCTTGAGAATGTAGAAACTTAAAAAGCCCCATGCCACGGTGTGCTCGCCTCAGGTCATCCGACAGCAGCTGTCTGGTTCAGGGACATGGGCTGCGTGTTTGTTGGCTCACAGCCCACTTGAGGCCGTGCCGGCCGCTCAGGGAAGACCATCTTAGGGTATGGCTTCCCTCTGTCCTTGCCGTTTGCTTCTCGGTGTATTTATAGGGAAAATTCTGTTGTTGCTCCATTGAGGTTTTGGTTTGCCCCTGGTTCCTTGCTCAAGGGTTCTGCGGATCTGGGCTCATCATGGTGCCACAGACTTCCACCAGGGCACAGGGGAGGCTGTGTGTCTTTCCACATGTTTTCAAAGAAGGCTTCCTGACGTGTCTGCATCAGCATCGCCTCCTTTAAGCTTAGCCCTTTCCTTTCTGGAAAAAAGCGCTCATCTTTGCTATGGGATATGTTAAATCTGCACAATTTGTCACTCTTTCCCTGGTCTAACTTAGTCACTCTGAGTGACGACCCACAGAAACGCTGCTTTCTCACTGCGGCCAGCAGCTTCTGCAGCTTACTAACCCCAGAACATGGCTTTGGGGCTTGAGAAACCCTCGTCCTCGGCGGGAGATGCTCCCCTTCTCCTGGGGGTGGATGCGAACCAACATGCCTCAGGTTGGTGGGATCGGGGACCCCTCGCCCACCCTCGTGCAAAGGCATCCCATGGCTTTGTGTGGGAGATGTCAGAGAGATCCTCTCTATAAATTCTGGTGGTGGCTGTGCAGTTTGAGAGGGTCCTTGTGGTGTCATGCCAGTAGTCTCTGCCCTAGGAGCTGAGATGGCAGGGGTCATGATGAAGATATGAGCTGCTGTGTCCACGAGAGAGTAACCGTGGGGTTGGCCCTGAGCCCTCTGGTGTCCGTGCTGGGAGCAACAGAGGCCACGAGCCAGGACGCTGGACGCAGGCCGGGGAAGTGGTGACCCCACCTGCATGGTGGGGCTGGGGAGGGCCACCGCGGGAGAACAGGGATTCATATCGCCGGCCGCCTGTCCTCCTCCCTGCAGGGACAGCCCAGTTCGCCCAGAGACCGTCTTTTGGAGGCAAAACACATGTTTCCTATTTAGAGAATTCTTAGCTGTGCACTTGAAGCTCTAGCATAAGTAGGAGTGAGGTAAGTTTCTGGGGAAAACAGAGCTGCAAGAGCCACCCCCCCGTCCCGCTGTGGTTTCTGTGGTGGATGCCATTACCGTCCTTACGTGGAAATGGGTCCTGGTGACTTGCCTGCAGCGGGATGCTGAGATACAATCGGCTGTGGTTTCACCCGGGGCCAGTGTGCTCCCCGCCTGTGCCAGCTTCCACCGCACGGAGCCCGGACAGCCGTCCCTGTAGCACCCACCAGCCACGGGGGGGGCCTGCGGTGTCAGTGGCCGGAAAGGAGGTGGATTCACTGGGATGGGTTTGGTGGAGCGCCCTCAACCCTCTCCAGTCTGGCGTGCTGGTCTGGCGTACCAGCCCATCCTGCCCCAGGGCTGCTGCTGCGTTGTTACGGAATCTGTCTCTGTTCCCTGGTTATGTCGCTCCTGGTGCCTCAGGGCATCCGTGTCCCCAGCTTCTCTCCCAGACTTCCTCCCCTCACTGCTCTGTCCGGTCCCGCCTCTGCCTCTCCGCACCCCAGACCTGAAGAAACAGCGCGGCAGGGGACTTCGCGGGGACTCAGGGCGTCAGGTTGCGGCCCCCATGGCGGGGGTGCGGCATGGGGACCCAGGGCTTCGGGTCGCGGCCTCCGTGGTGGGGCGGCACAGGGACCCGGGGCGGCAGGTCGCGGCCCCTGTGGTGGGGGCGCAGCGCAGGGCCCCAGGGTTCAGGTCGTGGTTCTGGACTTCCTGTGGTTAGGCAGTGCAGGCAGTCTGCCATCCACGTGTGATTCTCCATAAGCAAGAACCACAGAGCCCAGGGTCCAGCAGGGAGGCCGAGGAGTGGTTCACAGATGACAGAGAGTAGGGCTCATGGTGGGAGGGAGCTCAGGAGCAGCTCGAGGTCCAGCGTCCCCCTGCCTGTGCCTTCTCCTGCTGGTGCAGGCCGAGTGCGGGGATTCTGCAGAACTAGAGTCTCGTTCTATGTAGGAGGAGTAGACTTCCTTTCACGGCAGCTCTTCTCTCCTTGTCTGTTCCCGAGGTTCAAGCCCGTCCCAGTGCCTGTGTATCCCCTCTCAGGTGTATCCCCTCTCGGCCTTTCTCCCATACCGCCTCGACCCAAGAGCATTGGGCTTAACGCATTGTTTTTTGCCTCAAAATTAACATCTTGTCCTTGTTGCACTTTCCCTGGTCAGGGCGTGTTAACATCTGGAAGACTGACAGGGCTTTGGACGGCTGCCGGTGCAGAGTCCGGGGTGTCATGCCAGCCATGGAGCCCGCCACCGTGCTTCCCGTCCGTAGCGATGGCAGGGCAGGCGCTCAGACCGGACACATCCCTGGAAGAGGGGCTGGCTGTGCGTGTAAGCGGGCAAGCGTGCAGGCTGGGGCCGATGCCTTCCAGCCCTGGGAGGGCACGCAGGTGCCTTGCTGGAGTGGGCTCCATGAAGAGCCGCTCGTGTCCACAAACCCACCGACTGCGCCTTCGTGCCAGGCCGAGGAGACAGGTCCTGTGAGCCTTTTTCCAGGTGGTCCGTTCCTTTCATTACTCTCAGGGCACAGTAAACAGGGGAGAAGGTTGTCCACATTTGTATTTGTGGCTTTGATACCAGTCCAGGTGCTCGCTATGAGTTAGGCCACTCATCTTGGTGTCTGTTACTCTGAGTTACTCTCAAGTGCTCGTCCTGTCCTGCGTCACCTGTTAAAGCACAAGAAGAGCCTGGGTTGTGGGGATGAGGGGCCTTGTAGCTTCTGACGTCCATGACAGTTGACATTTCAGCTAGAGGACATGTGTCACAGGACGAGCCCTGCCCTGTCAACCCCAACGTCCTGGGGGGGCCGTGTGCCTACCTGGCCTGGTCTCCGCTTGCTGCAGAAACATCCACAGTGACGCAAGCTGACTCACAGGACAACGTCGTGGGCTTCTCATCTGCTATGCCATTACCGTGGTCACCAGTAGCCTCGAGCCTGCTGTCACGCACCCTCCCTCCCGCCCCGGCCCCCTGTGGTTTCCTGTGCACCCTTTCCCTGGGCTGGGCTGCTGCAGGGCTCACGTCCTGTCAGCTGCAGCCCCCACTCCAGGGCAGGCCTGTGTGCTGTCTGGGGCGGGTGGGCCCTCGCCCTCCCTGACCGAGCTGGGACAAAGCTGGGCCACGTGCAGGCACGGACCACATCCTGTCCCCTCTACTGTCTCAGAAACACGAACGGGGTGGGAGTGCCAGATAAGGGGCCTTAGGGGTCCAGAGCTTGCCACGACTCAGCAAGCATGTCAGAGCGGCCGCAGGTCTGTGCAGGGAGGAGCGCAAGGGCCTGTGAGGGCCAGGGAGCGGACGCCTTCCCATCTTCCTGAGGTGCTCACCTCTGCTACGCGGGCGACTTACTGTTGAGCCCCGGCTGTCTTCTAGAATGCTGATTTTAGGGTGGTGACTACTGCCTTTCCACCCAGCGATGGCACGCAAGCGCCGTGCTATGCCCCACCCCAGACGGTCTTCTCTGTCACGCTCACGATCTTCCACACCTGGCTGTCCTCACTTGCCGCTGTGTTTTCAGGCTGCTCTGTCTTTCCTTTCGCGGTGGGGCTGTGCATGCTGTAGGATGGCTCGCTGTGTGCAGCGGTCGTGCCAATGTCACACACAGCATCTGCGCGTCAGGTCTCTGCTCCTCGGGGGCACATTGTGTGCGTGGTGTGGAATTGCTCCGTTCCGGGATAATTCCACGTGGACTTCATGAGGGGCAAGGCTGCTCTCCGTAACTGCCGCAGCGTTTCACATTCCCGCCGGCGATGGGCAAGGGAAGTGAGTCCTCCAGCTGCCTTCTCTTTCAGGGTTCCTCGGGGGCACCTGGGGGGCTCAGTCAGTGAAGCAGACGCCTGCCTCGGCTCGGGTTACGATCCTGGGGTCCTGGGATCGAGTCTGCTCTGCAGGGAAGCTGCTTCTGCCTCACCCTCTGCAGCTCTTCCTGCTCCGACTCTCACACGAATAAAGAAAAGGATTGCTCTGGCTTCTTGCAGTTCTGAATGGATTTGCGGATCCTTTTTTCTGTTTCTGGGGGAGTAAAGAGGCTGCTGGAAACCTAATGTGGGTTGCGTCCACTGTGCAGGTCACTTGGAGACGTCTGGGCGTCTTGCTCATCCAGGAAGGCAGGACACCCCTCACTGTTTCAGTCTTCTTTAATTTCTTTCAGTGCAACGTGTGGTTTTTAAGCCTTTCTATTTTCTTACATTCTGGGATGAATCCTCTTCGGACCCATCGTGACCTGATAACAAGCAGGCCAGTCCCCAGGGTCCCCCTCTAGCCCCGGGAGGTGTTCACCATGTGCTGGCCGTGCCTGGACCTTGGGAGGCCAATGGGAACTGCAGTAAGGGCTGACGGACCCCTGAGGACTCCACACTCAGAGTCTGGCTTGGGGACCTGGAGCGTCCGCTCCCCCTCCAGCTGCTCGGAGGGGCATGGAGGAGGGGCCGCGGCAGGGGCCTCCCTGGAAGGAAGCTGTGCTGTTGTCCACAGATGGCCCTTGTGGCCTACAGGAATGCAGCCGAAGCGACGGGTGGGACGCGGGGGTGGTCTGTGAGTGCTGAATGTGACAGATCGTAGCCTAGAATGCCCTGTACAGTCTCCAAAGCTCTGACTGTGCTGGAAGCCGCTTTTTCCCTCTCTGCCTTCTCTGTAGCATGTTAATGGCCCCGACTGGTAGAAGTGTTTGGACGTGCAGACAGCTTGATTTATCCCAGCTCTGTTCTTAAATGGTTGCTAATTTCTCACTGCAAGAAAACTCACGGTTTTCCAGGGAGTCAGCTGCATAAGAAAATGAGGGCAGAGAGTCTAGCTCATGCTGAACACACTGTGAGTGCTTCTTGTGAGCACAGGAGTGCTCTGAGTCCTGGAGTCTCATTGCAGAGTGGAACAAACGTCTTCCTTCAGACCACGGGTGAGGCCATGAGCATGCTGCAGGGTCGTGGGGATGTGCTGTGTGCCCTCCCCTGCTGCAGGTACGCGGTGGACACCTGAGGCAGGGCCTCGGGCTCCCTGAAGTCCACACTGGGACGGCCTCCCCGAGGGGCACACGTGTGGTTAAGCACATGTGCCTTGGTGCGCACCTCCTTGGCTGGAGGAGCTGTTCCCCCGTCTGTACACACGACAGAGACGTCTCCGCGTTTGCTTATTCTGCTCTTGGCAGGTAGAGGCCATCACGCCGTGTGTGGCCGGGGAGCAGAGACCACAGGAGTGTGTGCTCTGTCCCAGGGACCACGTCCCCCTTCCAGCCCAGGCTCTCTAGACGCGTGTGTCCCCACTGCCTTCTGGTCTCGGACGCACCCCCGCCTGTGCACAGACCTGGCGGAGCGTCTGCAGCCCTCCAGGCTCTAGATGACTGAGCATTTCTGCGGTGTCTCCCGATGCTGCTCTGGGACAGTCTGCCTGTGCGTGTGAGCACGGAGGGCTGCTTCCCCTCGGCTCCGTGCACGTGCTGTGTGGGGGCAGACACGTCCACAGACAGGGCCTGTCCGCGAGGCAGGGCCTCGAAGAGAGCGCACAGCCGCCTGTCAGCTGACACTTCGAAGTCGGGCAGCCTGACACGCTGATGACTGGACAGCTTGTCATCCTGGGCCGCAGAAGTCACAGCTGCGTGATGGTCTGGCCAGACTTGGCGTGCCCCATCCTTTATACCCGTATTCTTCCTTAAAGGGAAAAGCACCAGACTGGTTGGTGTTCCAGAGGGACCCTAGCTGGAAGCTTCCGCAGTCCTCTCTGTACACTCATGAGCCGTGCAGGTCCCTTGGGGTTTTGCACTGTGAGGTTACTTCGGGTGCAATGTGAGGCATTCACAGCTGCTCAGGGGGAGGGGGGGGTCCCACTGAGACGGCGTCATGGTCGGACCATCGAACAGGGAGGGGGGGATCCCAGCAAGACAGCATTGCGGTTGGACCGATCGACAAGGTCGGGCTTCCCAAAGAGATGGCATCGCGGTTGGACTGTTGGACGCGGGGTGGGTCCCGGCAAGACGGCGCTGCGGTCGGACCAATCGGTGGGGAGGAGCCCCGTGTGGATGCCCCAGACTCCATGAAGAGTTACAGTGGGTGGGTCTTGCTCACAAAGGGAGTGCAGTGCCTCTTACTGCTGCATGTCTGTGCGAGAGCAGGTCAACTGCGGACCATGGTGGTTCTCCTCTGGGTGGGGGACAGCGGGACCGTCCCAGAGCGGGGCCCTTGGCCGGGGAGCCCTGCGGACATGTGCAGAGAGCACAGCATTCATCAAGTAGCAAAGGACCGATCTTGTGCGTTATTCTGTGTGTTGCTTTCGTGTGGAGACGATGACTTTTTATCTGATTGGGTCACAGGGGATGCATCATTAGAATCGGCGATGTTTCTCATTTTTGCGGGGCACCAACTGGCTCCTTCAGAGCCGACTAATCTTGGGGTCATAAGTTCGAGCCCCATGTGAGAATGTAGAGATTACTTAAAGAAATAAAATTTTAAGAAATGCTTCTTTCTTACCGTTGAGAATGTGAGCATGGGAGAATCTGAAGTCACAGGTGTGGCTCTCCTTACCCGGGACCTTTGCCATAGCTGCTCGCAGCTCCAGGAGTCGACCAGGCTCTCGCTCCCCCTTCCCAGGGCTGTCTGAATGGCTGCTGATCCCTGGGAAGGCCGCTTTGCCTTGTTAAGGGACGTGTGCCGTTCCTGTAGTGCTGGTGCCGTGACGTCTGCGTCATCACATGGGGACACGCGAGTGCCGGCTCTTCGTGTCCGGGCTGTGCTGTGGGCCAGTTGCAGACAGAGCGTGGGGTCTTGGGCACACCCTCTCAGCCCAGTGTGTGAAACAGTCCGTTTGAGGGTTTATAGAGCCCCGTGGCCCTCACCCTCATTCAGGACAGGTGGGGACAAGGAAGCAGGAGATGGAGCTGCGTGGACAGGGTCACGCCCCTGTGCCACCCACACTGCTCGTCTGACCGGTTCAGGACGTTTCCTTTCTTCTCCAGTCCTGTGTCCTGATCTTCTTTTTGCAGCATGAGTCCTGGAGCAGGACAGTGCTGACCGCTCACAGCTCAAAGCCTGCTGGGCCCGAAGGACCATCACTATGGTTGACGAGGGCACAGAGGTGCACAGCTCAAGCAGCCTGATGGCCCCACACAGGGCAGGGGCCGCTCGTGGGTGTGAAACGGGTGTCCACGGCCGGCCTCCCCAGGGCTGTGGTGTGCGTGTGCCCAGTGCATGGGGACCTGCAGGCTGACAGGGAGGGGTCGTTGAGCAGAGTGGCGCTGAGGACCTGCCTCCCACGGTGCTGAGCTGACTGTTTCCTGTGCCTTTTGGGCCTCAGCCACATGAGGTCATAGGAACGCGGTGGAAAAGACCTCCTATGTGAGGTCATGCAGCCCATCCCTCGGAGCCGGCTGACCCCACAGTGTACTTTCCAGAGCCACGTCCAGGTTTTCCAGTGACTCAGCGGCTCCCAGAGGGCGAAGAGGCTGACGTCTGAGCCTGCTGCCTGGGTCAGGAATATGCCCCCGCGCCGGGATGGGGCTCCCAGGGCTGAGGCCATTTGTGCACACAGAGGTGCGTCCAGCCTGACCGCACACGGCCTCAGGCCCTCAATGGCACAGTGCAGTGGAGTCCCTGCCGCGGAGCCTTCCAGGACTTGGCGGGGTCTCCTCACGCCCCACTTCATAGTTTTCACAGCTTGTTCACATTTGTGAGCTCATTCCAGCCTCCTGCTCCTGAGGAAGGGCTGGATCTTACTAGCCTCCAACCACCTCCCTGCCTCCAATCTGGTCCACGTGGTGGTGGGCGGGATGAGGCTGCCTCATGAAAGTGCACGGGTGCCGTGGCCACGCCATCGCCTGCCCTCGGGGTGCCACATGCTCTCCTCGGCCCAGGCCGCCCCCAGGCTGCAGTGCCACGGGCCAAGCGGTGACCTCCGTGTGTGGTGCACTGCTGGCTGCATTAGGTCTGGGCCCTCGCTGCCAATTCCCATCCCCATGGGGCGGCGGACTTGGAACACAGCTATACCTGCTGGATCCCCTGGGAGTTGGTAAGTGGCACCCAGGACTCCTCAGAGGACCCACAGTCTGTAGGTCCTTCGTCCTGATGCAGCCGGGGGCCTGAAACTCTCCTTCCAAGAGCTAGTAACACTTACTGCAAGTAGGTGGTCATTACGACTCCTCTTAAAATCCTTCCTTTTTGTTGTCAGCTTGAGGGTACTAAATTTTTCAGCACAGGCTCACCACATTTCACCATGCGAGCAGTCTCGACGGGCTTGCAGGAAAGCGGCCGTTCTCAGCAGTGCCTGAGACGCCTGTGGCCTGACGTGAGTCCGTAGAAGGCTGAGGGGCCTGGCCCCCGGAGCCCCAGGGCCTGCTCTTCCGGGGTTAGTCCTTCTTCTTACAGTGCCCCCAGGGCTGTGTTTGGTAGCTACTCCCTCCTCTCAAGCCATGTGGAGGTGTCGTGAGGTGTTTTCTGCACATCAGCAAGAAATGGGACTGGCTTGTCCTTTTAAATCCAGTTCTGCAGTTGGGACGTGGGTATAGACAGGTAACGAAGACCAGGACTGGGTCGTGCTTGTGCCCTGGGCCAGCCCTCCCTGCTGCTGTGTGACTGGAAGAGCAGTGCCTCAGGGACTTTGTCAGGAGGCATGGGGGCTGTGGCCTGGAGCAGGGCCAGAAGGCTGACCTTCACCTTTCTTTCAGCTCTGCTGCCCTGGGGCTCGGTGCATCCTGGGGGCCGGTGCCATCCTGGGGGTCAGAGCTCTGAGGGTTGGTGCCATCCTGAGTCAGAGCTCCCTGGGGCTCACTGTGTCCTGGGGGTCAGAGCTCCCTGGGGGTCAGTGCCATCCTGGGTCAGAGCTCCCTGGGGCTCACTGTGTCCTGGAGGCCAGAGCTCCCTGGGGTTTGGTGCCATCCTGAGTCAGAGCTCCCTGTGGCTCACTGCATCCTGGGGGTCAGAGCTCCCTGGGGGTCGGTGCCATCCTGGGTCAGAGCTCCCTGTGGGTCAGTGCCATCCTGGGTCAGAGCTCCCTGGGGCTCAGTGTGTCCTGGGGGGTCAGAGCTCCCTGGGGTCAGAGCTCCGTGGGGGTCAGTACCATCCTGGGTCAGAGCTCCCTTGGGGCCAGTGCCATCCTGGGTCAGAGCTCTCTGGGGTTCAGTGTGTCCTGGGGGCCAGAGCTCCCTGGTGGTCGGTGCCCCCTGGTGCTCAATGCCATCCTGGGTCAGAGCTCCCTGGGGGTTGCTGACATTTGGGGGGGGGGGGTCAGAGCTCCCTGGGGGGTTGGTGCCACCCTGGGGGTCAGTGCTAGTGAGTTGCAGAGCTGAGACCCGATCCCCAAATGGGAGGACAGAGTGTCAACTCACAATTTCCAAAGTACTGTAAAAGTGATGGAAAGAGATAACGTCTGTTTTTGAGAGTTTAAGAAATGGCAGCCCCTCCTGCCCTGTGCACTACTCTTACAGATCCTGAGGAAGCTGAAGGGTCTCGCCCTGGACACAGAGACGGAGCTGGAGAGGCAGGTTGAGGCCCTGGACGGCATCACTGCAGCCGTCGACCAGACCACCTTAACCATCGACAAGCACACCCGACGTGCCAAAAAACTGACGTAGCACAAGAGAGCGAAGAAGTGACTGGTTTTGAGGAGTCACTGCCCTGAGGATATTGTTCTCAGCGCCTGCACGCGGGAGTCACCCCAGGGCCCGTTAGTAGTCGGAGGCTGTGAGCCAGAAGGTGCAGGCTTGCCTCAGGGTGGAGGGCTTGTGTGCACACGCAGGAAAGAGGAGCCCCCGGAGAGGGGAGTTCTGCCTGCAGATCCAGCAAGCCCCCC
>RCUC01133439.1:0-21799 GCA_003697995.1 Taxidea taxus jeffersonii | reverse complement strand
CAAAAAATGGACAGAAGACATGAACAGACACTTCTCCAAAGGAGACATACAAATGACTAACAGACACGTGAAAAAATGTTCATCATCATTAGCCATCAGGGAGATTAAAATCACAACCACATTGAGATACCAGCTTACACCAGTTAGATTGGGCCAAAATCAACAAGACAGTAAACAACAAGTGTAGGAGAAGATGTGGAGAAAGAGGAACCCTATCACACTTTTGGTGGGAATGCAAGTTGGTGCAGCCGCTTTGGAAAACAGTGTGGAGATTTCTTAAGAAAGTAAAAATAGAGCTTCCGTATGACCCTGCAATTGCACTACTGGGTATTTACCCCAAAGATACAGATGTAGTGAAAAGAAGGGCCATCTGTACCCCAATGTTCATAGCGGCAATGGCCACAGTCACCAAACTGTGGAAAGAACCAAGATGCCCTTCAACAGACAAATGGATAAAGAAGATATGGTCCATATATACAATGGAGTATTATGTCTCCATCAGAAAGGATGAATACCCAACTTTTGTATCAACGTGGATGGGACTGGAAGAGACAATGCTGAGTGAAATAAGTCAAACAGAGAGAGTCAATTATCATATGGTTTCACTTACTTGTGGAGCATAAGGCATAACACGGAGGACATTGGGAGATGGAGAGGAGAAGTGAGTTGGGGGAAATCGGAGGGGAGACAAACCATGAGAGACTGTGGACTCTGAGAAACAAACTGAGGGTTTTGGAGGGGAGGGGGCTGATGGGTTGGGTGAGCCTGGTGGTGGGTATTAAGGAGGGCATGTATTGCATGGAGCACTGGGTATGGTGCATTAACAATGAATTTTGGAACACTGAAAAGAAAAGAAAAAAAAAATGAAAAAAAAAAGTGCAAGCTTTAAATAGATAAGTTGGGGCTCTAGGTAAAAAACAAATTGGCACCCAAATGTTAAAACCATCCTACAGTGAATGGGAAAGCAGTGTAGTGAAGGGGTAAAGTTAGAAACTTTGGAGTGAACAGACTTGCTCGTCTTGAACAAATCTTTTAACCTCCCCAAGGCTCATTTCTCACCTTCCAAATGGGTTTATTTTCCTATATTTATCTACCTTCAGGTTATTGTAAAGTGAAATGAAATAGATGTAATTTTTTATTCTAAAATGCTCTGAAATATAATAAGTATTTAGTGAATGCCCAATTATTCTGCTAAGCATGCAGGAGGGTATACATGCTTATGAAACTTATGGGGAAATATTCTAGTTTCACATTTCACAGATTGTCATTTATTCTTGTGAGTCCCTGATCTCTGTATTTTTAACTACACTTCTATAGGGAGGCAGTATTATTCTGTAGATTGACACATATATGGAGAGTATTTATTGCAGTATCTAACACATAGTAAGTACCTACTGAACATCATTAGTAATAATACACGAATCATGAAATGATTCCTGAAATATATATGATTTTGATTCTTTATGTTGGTAATTATTTAAATTTGGCCAATAGAAAATGACATTATAACCCATAAAATAGAGAAATGGGTTGATGTTTGCAGAGGCAAGAGAGAGCAGGTGTTGCCATTACTTTTACAGAAAAAAAAAAAAAAAGCCACCACATTTCAGCTGGTCAATTTTACAATGAGCACCTATGACACAAGAAGAGAGAAAGAAATCTTTCCCCTGGGAATTTGTACTATAATGTTCTTCAGACCTTAGACACAATCAGATCTGCCCTTACTAGAGGATTACCCAAGGATAGATGTAGCATATTAAGCTAACTTTCCTCTAATTATCTCACATATGAAGGGATCATCTTTCAAAAAATCATAGCAGAAAGCAGTACCTTATGATTTTTAAGGAGACAAGCAGATGCTCACAAAAATTTGTTTTTTGAAACAAGGAAAATAATTTACAGAAAAGTTAGGGAAAGTGACAAATACTTGGCATGACTTATACTTCCTATTATGCTGTACCCATGGCAGACATCCGTAATAAGTTATATTCTCTTCCTCAGAGCAGTTGGCACTTTGGGGAGAAAAGAAATCTTTTATCCTTGTTCTAGGAATTCATGATTGTTTTTCTTGTAGAAGGATGAGATATTCTAGAAGACTGGGGGATAGGCAGCAGAAGACCTTCCTGATTTAATTTAAAAAATCCTTGAATTTTCCATCTAATAGAGACAAATTAATAAGTGTTGATTAGCTCATCTATTACATTCCCAAAATCTCTTGGAGGATCCAGACTATATGTCAATGAGAAATAAGGAAAAATATGTCTCAGATTGATACTGTGCAGACTCTTCTGTAAGGAACAGAGTTGGTCTTCCTAAATTGTTTGGTAGCTGGTGATGGTCCAGTCTTTACGATAAGCAATCTTAGTCAAATCTTGGGCTCCTACCCTTAATGAAGGACTGATGGTTTCCTAGCCATAAGCCCTAATTGCGACTCCTAGTTTGGTACATCTCATGACTGACACTATATGGCTGGACCCCAGTGCCTGGGGCAGAGACTATTTCCTACCTTGTTTGAACATTAAACTGGAAGGATATGGTTGGAATCAAGTTTCTGCCACTTCACAGCATGGAATCCGGGAAAAAAACCAGTGCTTCTTTTTTTTTTTAAAGATTTTATTTATTTATTTGACAGAGAGAGATCACAAGTAGGCAGAGAGAGAGAGAGAGAGGAGGAAGCAGGCTCCCTGACAAGCGGAGAGCCCGATGTGGGACTCGATCCCAGGACCCCGAGATCATGACCTGAGCCGAAGGCAGAGGCTTAACCCACTGAGCCACCCAGGCGCCCAGAAACCAGTGCTTCTTTAACCATGCAGCCTAGAACTTCCCAGCTCAAAGTCTAGGGTTGTTGAGTCTTATGTCTGGCTCTGCTATAATGAATGAGCAATGGAAAACTATATACCTGCTGCTAATTCTATCCCATAGTTTTTCCCAGTGAATGCCATTCTAGCTGTCCCATGAATGGGGTGAGCATGTGTGTGTGGGAGGGTGACTGTACATATATATGTGTGTGACCATGTGCGTGTTTGTGTGAACGTTTGCTCTGGTATTAGGAATGTTAATCATACCTCCATGTAACTTGTCTTAATCTGGCTTCTTTCCTTTTTAATGTGAGGTCAGCCATCAAAGAACTTTGAATAGAGAGAAAGGAGATCATTTCAGAAAAAAATAGGGTTTTGTTTGAATCAATGTAGAGTAGATGTGAAATCAGTGGCCCTGTCTTTAAATGCTTCTTCCCTATGTATGCCTTGGATCCACCTTATAAAGCCTGCTAATCTGGGGCGCCTGGGTGGTTCAGTGGGTTAAGCCTCTGCCTTCGGCTCAGGTCATCATCTCAGGGCCCTGGGATCGAGCCCCAAGTCGGACTCTTTGCTCAGCAGGGAGCCTGCTTCCCCCCCTCTCTCTGCCTGCCTCTGCCTACTTGTGATCTCTCTCTCTGTCAAATAAATGGATAAAATCTTAAAAAAAAAAAAAACCACACCAACAAAACAAAACAAAACAAAACAAAACCTGCTAATCTACTTGGTTCGATAATTCTTCCATTCTTTCACCCCTCACTCATTCTTTAGACCTCACTTTTGTTTTATTTTCTAAGTTCTCATCTCAACAGCTCCCGGCCAGAAACTCAGTTTCTCACTGCCTTGATTCCCCAGAGTAACAACCTCTTTAGGAAACATCTGTGTGGTTTCTTGCAGACTCATCTGTTATCATTTTTCCTCTGCCCTGCACAGCAGCCAGAGCTCAAGTCCTACCCTCCAAACATAGGATCTAGGTAGCATATATCACTTCTCATAATGGCCTCTATCCAGGGATGTGCTGGTAAATGTTTAAGAACCATCAAGGGCAGAGGGAAGCCTAATTTGCAGCAGTGCTGGTTTCTGTGGTGCAAATATTTCCACAGTGATCAGTTTTAAGCTGCCACCATCAAGTCACTGAAAGTAGAGTTATAAGAGTATATAGCATGCCCACTATATAGATACAATAGCTGTAGATAACTCCAAGAACATATATAATAAAAAATTAGGGCAGTAAGTCAGAATTGTTGAGCATTTGTTACCTTACCTTTATTTGTTATTTGTTACCTTTATTTCTACCATAATTTATCTGCTTGTACGCTTATATAATTTAAATTTTAATAATAGCTGTGTTTAATAAACCTGCAAGTTTCTAAAAACCTGGACAGCTCCCGTGGACTAGTACAGACTAACCCCAGCACACCAGGGTCTCCAGCGTACCACTGCTCCATCCCACCACCTGTCAGGAAAGAGGCAAGAGAGGTGCAGAATATGCCCAGAAAATGAATCAACCTAGATGTTCCCTCAGATTGAAATTTTCTTAAAGATATATCTGATAATACTACCCACACTCCAAAGCACACACTCTTACCATCATACACTCATAGAAATCATAGGCAGAAAGGATCCCGTTTTTGCAGCCTTGGATTGAAACTCCCAATTCTGCTCTCCCTCCAGTTACTATGTTGCTCCCTGTCCATTGAGCCACCAATGGCTGAGTGACCGAAATAGGACATGAAAGCGTGCTTTATATGTCCTTCCTCAGACCCACTACAAACTGGAGCTATACAGACTTCTTACATCTTTTGATTCCATGAATGGATTTTAGCTTTTTATGCTGAATGAAACTTGTTATAATTTACATTTTTCTCCAAATTTGTGTTAAGGTGTATTTTCTCCAAAGTCATATTAACGTACATTTAAATGATCCTCCTAAGGCTTTCTGTTACTTCTTTTTATTTCTTTTATTTCCAAATGGGCATTGCCTTAAGAGATCAGGGCATATTATTACATTAAAAGAGCCTAGGATGACTAGAATGCTTATTTTAGACCAAGTAAACACATTTATTTACCCTCCTTGTGTAAACCTTCTCTATAGCCTTTATGTATCGTCTTGAGCGGCCTTTGGGGTATTACAAACTGGTTTACAGTCAGTATAGTCATTAGGAAGCAGACTTCTTTTTAATTAAACATATTTCATTACAATAATTAGTCTGCTGTGTACTCATTAAACAGAATTATCTATCATTTTCTTCTAAACACTGAATTTGTTTCACAAGCTTATACTGTCTCACGGTTCCTCCCACGCTGAGTACTTATTAACTTTCTTTATTCAAATGCATCCTTGCTTGAACATTAATGAGCTCATTCTTTTTTTCCTATTTTTTTTTTTTTGGAGTCACCAATATTACCCAAAAAGGGCAGTTGCACCCTTTCCTTTTTGATTGTAGGACAATTTAGCTCCAGGATTTTATAGAAACTAGTTTTTCAATTGTTATTGCAAATATCAAAATACTGAATGAATACAGTTGGGAATTTATATTTGTGTATGTTATTTTCAGTTATACACAGATGGCATTTTGTTATCCATTAGCAAAAACAGTTGAAAAATCAATTTCTAGAAAATCCTAGAGCTAACCTGTATATATAAGGAGAATATATGTATTTAGTCAGTTACATAGTTAATATGATATATATGAAATCTGTTACTTTTACTGCATGCTATATATGTCACAAAGTATATATATCTACATACTAGATATGCATAATATATATCTTTATACACTGCAATGGCAATAATATAATACCTGTTTCTCCATATATTCTGTTATGGTAGTTAAGCCGGTTATTAAGTCAAAAAATCAGTGTGGGTTCAAATCCGACAGTACTCCTCAGGTGTGTGACTTTGGGCAAGTAATTTCCCCCCTTTGTGCCACAGGTTTTGTTTTTTGTTGTTGTTGTTGTTGTTGTTTCCAGTGAAGTAGGAATAATAATAGCACCTCCCTCCTAAAGTCAGAATGAGTGTGTTCGTGTTTAACCAGGGAGTAGAAACCTTGTGAGTACTTGGAATAAAGAATGTGCTGTAGGAGCTCCAACTTCACAACAGTGGGAGGACTCTAGAGATAAAGAAAGGTCTGAAGGGGCGCCTGGGTGGCTCAGGGGGTTAAGGCCTCTGCCTTCAGCTCAGGTCATGATCCCGGAGTCCTGGGATCGAGCCCCTAATCGTGCTCTCTGCTCAGCAGGGAGCCTGCTTTCCCCTCTCTTCTCTGCCTGCTTGTCTGCCTGCTTGTGATCTCTGCCTGTCAAATAAATAAATAAATAAATAAATAAATAAATAAATAAAATCTTTAAAAAAAAGAGAGAAAGGTCTGAAAAGATCTGGGGTTGGGGGAGAAGTTGTCAACCATCAGCTCTGGCATGGGTAAATGAATAGAAGTTTCTAGAAGCCGCATACATACAGCTACTAGAGAAGTTCCAGCCTAGCTAAAAATTGATCAGTACAAAGCCCCATGTTGTGCAGTGAACGTGACAAGTGTCAGAGCAGCCCCTAAACATGGCACACATTCGCAAAGTGATCGCTCTTTCGTGTTGCTGTTATTTTGCTATTTTCATTGTTTTGGCAATTTTGCCAGATGGAAGCTTGGGCTGAGATGGTCATGGGATTTGATGACCAGTTGTAAGAGATAGATGTACCATGGGATTGAACCGGCAAAGAGTTTCTTTGCTGGAACAAAAGACAGCTTGCTTTACAGGTATAAAAGAGAGCTCTCTGCGGGGGCAGCAGTTTCTCCCAGCCAGAGGCTGAGCCCGGCAGGACAGGCCAGTGAATGGTGTGATAACAGTGGACTCTCCTGTAGGTGCAGATGCCTTTGGTCCTATTGTAGTGATGGCGTTGTAATGATTGCTGGGGAGTGAATGTCAGTTTGTGTCTTCCAGTCCTTTCAATGCAGACAACGTGTTTGCAAATGGGCTGTGAGAAGGTTACACAGCACTGTTTTAGCTAGATCACCGTAGGTGTGGTGAGCCTGGGCAGTTGTGGAGGAGAGCTGGCCTAGCAATCTGTTTTCGGATTCCACCTGTGCTCCTTGCTGCCCATGTCCCTGTAGGGACCACTCAGCACCTATTGTCCCTTTTCATGATAACAGAGCTCAATTTTGTTTGGGGGGAACTGTTCCTCCTACTGATGCCAAAGCTCTTCTATTCCCCTCTCCTTCCAGTAACTTTGTGAGATAGTGATGGGTTGTCCCTTATTTGTGTTTATATCACTGAATACAGTATGACTGATTTAAGTGGGGCAGGAGTTTTACAGCAGAGATTTATTTTTCCAGATCACATTTATCTTTCTTGGAGAATGACATCCCACCCTGATTGTCCTTGCCCATGATAGTAGCCCGGCATTTTTGTCGTTATTCGAAAATGTCTGTTGTCTTCTCTTCTCTTGCTCTGGTGTTTCCTGATTTTCTTCTTGATACATATTTATTTGGTTGCATGTTTCTGAATGTGCATTCATTTCCCCTTCATGCTGTACATTAAAAAAATGTCATCTCTAGACATATCAAGCTTCTAAACTTATCAGACTTTATATTTTGTATCATATCTCTCTTTCTTTTGGACAGACGCCTGTAGTTCTCTTTAAGCAGAGATAACACACTGGCTCATTATGGCCATAACTGGCCCATGGACATATTTGTCATGAAATATCTAAACTTTAAATAAAATAGCCAATGTTTAAAAATTGTGATATTTTATTTACAAGTTCAGATTCTGCTTCTCCTTAAAAAAAATCCCATGTCTAGAAACACCGAGCTCACTTCATGCATGTGAGGAACAGGCTGGACATGGGTAATGTCTGCTCCCTTCAGGATGGTCATGGGCTCTTCTGTCATGATAGGCTCACCCCATTTTATTGTGCATATTTCTTTAAAGAAAGCAATATAACTTCATGGTTTGGTGCTCATGCTCTCAGTCAGTGGCTCGGCTACAAACTCCAGCTCTACAAACTTCCTAATTTTGGATCGTTGGTGAGTTCCTTTACCTTCATGTGCCTCAGTGTTCTACCCATCACAGAATTAAGAATATCTGCCTCAGGGGCTGCCTGGGTGGCTCAGTCATTAAGCGTCTGCTTTTGGCTCAGGTCATGATCCCGGGGTCCTGGGATCAAGCCCAGTATCAGGCTCCCTGCTGCTCAGCAGGAAGCCTGGCTTCTCCCTCTCTTACTCTTCCTGCTTGTGTTCCCTCCCTCACATGTCTCTCTCTGTCAAATAAATAAATAAAATCTTTTTTTAAAAAAAGATTTTATTTTTTTGAGAGACAGAGAGATAATGAGAAAGGGAGAACATGAGAAGGGGGAGGGTCGGAGGGAGAAGCAGACTCCCTACCGAGCAAGGAGCCTGATGCAGAACTTGATTCCAGGACCCTGGGATCATGACCTGAGCCGAAGGCAGTCGCTTAACCAACTGAGCCACCCAGGTGCCCCAAATAAAAAAAAAAAAAATCTTAACAACAACAACAAAAGAAGACCTACCTCATGTAGGTATTACATTATTATTATTATTATTATTATATTATTATTATTATTATTATTACATTATGCATTAATTGTAAAGATTAAGTGTGTTTATGAATAAAAGCATTCAGACTGATGCCTGTGTATAATATGCACACAATAAATATTAGAAGTTGTTATTAACTGCCTGGACCTTGTAAACAGTTAAACTTGCAGCCTCTGCTCTCATCTCTGAATTTGGCTTGAACATCCCCCACAGATTCTGTGTCTTCAAAACGATCAGGTTTCCTTGTGGAAATTGTCACTTTCCTCTCAGTGAGAACATCATTGAGAAGGATGGTATCGCCCTTTCTCTCTCTCTCTCTCTCTCACACACACACACTACCACAACTGCTATCATAACAGGCATCAGAATGGGTAGTACTAGAAACCTGGGGGAAGTTAAGAAATCTCTGGGCAATGTCTCCTCAGTCAGACAGCCCAGCTGCTGCCCCCAATTGTGAGCAACTCAGAGGCAGATGTTTGACCTTCATTCCTTCCTCTTTGATCGGTTGAAGAGTGGTGTCTCCTATGCAAGGTTAATCTCTTTCTTTAGATCCCATCTCCTCTCAACTCTCTCACCTCCACTCTTCTGAATCTTTCTCCTTCACCTCCTATTACCTCATTCCCTGTCATGGAAACTCCTCTAAATAACACTGTTTTCTTCTCTTTACAGCTAGACTTTTTTTTTTTTTTAAGACGTATTTATTTATGTGAGAGAAAGAGACAGACAGAGAGAGAGCACAAGCATGTGAGTGTGGGGAAGGACAGAGGGAGAGACTCTTCAAATAGATTTCCCACTGATGTGGGGCTTGATCTCAGGACCCATGAGATCAAGACCTGAGCCAAAGTCGAGAGTCAGAGGCTTAACAGACTGAGCCACCAGGCGCCCCTACAGCCAGACTTTTTTTTTTTTTTTTTAATTTAAACATATAATGTAACCCCACCACCCTCTCCCAACACCCCTCCCCACCCCTCAGCTTGTTTTATGACATTAAGAGTCTCTTTTGGTTTGTCTCCCTCCCGATCCCAGAGAATGGTCTACCCACATTGTTTTCACATTACCACTCTCTTGTCCCTTTTCTAACAATACGCAACATAATTTGGCTTTCCCTCTCCCAATTCAAATCGAAATTGTTCAAGCAAAGGTCACTAATGACCTCCTAGATGTGAAATATAATGCTAACTTTTTAATACTTTTAATATAATAGCTTTATTAACATATAATTCATATATCACACATTTCACCAAAACCATACAATCCAAGGGATTTTAAGATAGTCAAAGAATTATCCAACTATGACCTAAATGACTTTTAGATCATTTTCATCACTCCATAAAAAAATCCATACTAATTAGCAATCATTCCTCATCTTCCCTCAAAAAGGGCTTCCTGCCCATTCCTAGAGCACACCATAAAGGCATTTTTTTGGTCTCTATAGATTTACCTTCTGGACATGTCATATAAATGGACTCATACAATATGGACTTTGTGACTATCTTCATTTATTTAACATAATATTTTCAAGGTCAATCATGTGGTGGCTGATATTGTACCAGTACTTTGTTTATATGACTGAATACTATTCCATTGAATGGTTATACCACATTTTTGTTTATCCATTCTTCATCTGATAGACATTTAAGTTTCCACTTTTGTCTTATTATGGATAATGTTCCTATGAACATTTATATT
Source organism: Taxidea taxus jeffersonii (assembly GCA_003697995.1). Lineage (NCBI taxonomy): Eukaryota > Metazoa > Chordata > Mammalia > Carnivora > Mustelidae > Taxidea > Taxidea taxus. Next base: position 11,766 of record RCUC01133439.1, on the reverse strand, counting down.
TATATAATTTATATTATATCTAATATAATGTATTTATATATAATCATATATTTGTATTTATATAATTTATGTATAACTTTTGTTTGTTTTTGTTTTTGTTTTTAGAGAGAAAGAGAGTGTATTGGGGAGGGAGGGGCAGAGAGAGAGAGAGAGAATCTTAAGCAGGCTCCATGCTGGGCCTGGAGACCAATGTAGGGCTCAGTCTCATGACTCTAGGATCAGGACCTGAACTGAAATCAAGAGTTGGGTGCTTAATTGCCTGAGCCACCCAGGCGCCCATGTGACATATTTTTTTAATTCTCTTGGGTGTATACCTGCTGTTAATCTCATTTGATGTATTTTGCATTTATATCTTTCATCTCTAGAAATTCCATTTAATTTTGTAATGCATTTTCCACTTCTCTCCTTTCATGTTTATGATGTTTTTCCTTAAATCTTTGAGCATATATATAATAGCTGTTATAATGCTCTTATCTGCTAATTCCATCATCTCTTTCATTTCAACATTTGGTTCTGTTGACTGACTCCTGCTTCTGGGTCACATTTTTTGGCATCTTGGCATGGCTATTAATTTTTTATTGTATGGTGGACATCTTGAATGTTATATTGTTGTCTGGATTTTGTTGTTCTTCTTTAAGGAGTGTTTGGCTTTTTTGTGGTGGGTAGTTTTGTTACTTGTTAGATTTGATACTTTTAAGACTTATTCTTAAGTCTTCTCAGAGTGGGTCTAGAGTAGCATTTACTAGTAGTCTGAACTATGACCTCTGGAGTCTTTACTGAATGTTCTAGTCATTATGAAGATGTGGTCCCTGGACTAGCACCATCAGCATCACTTTGTCAGTAATGTAAATTCTTAAGCCATTCTAGACCTACTTAATCAGAAACTCTGGAGTTGGGGTCCAGCTATCTGTGCCTTAACAAGTTCTCCAGGTACTTATGAAACATGCTAAAGTCTGAGAACTCTACTTGAGTAATCCTTTTTTTTTTTTTAAGATTTTATTCATTTTAGAGGAAAAAAATCATGAGCAGAGGGGAAGGGCAGAGGAAGAGGGAGAAGCAGACTCCCCACTGAGTAGGGAGGCCAACATGGGGCTCGATCCCAGGGCACTGGGATCATGACCTCAGCTGAAGGCAGCTGCTTAACTGACTGAGCCACCCAAGTGCCCTCTAGAGCAATCCTTCTCAAACTTTCATGTGCAGATGAATCATCCAGGGATTTTATTAAAATGAATTTTCTGATTCAGTAGTCCAGATAATGCCTGAGGTTCTAAAATTTGGAGAAGCTCCTAGATGCTGCTACTGCTGCTGAATCTCTGACCTCACTTTGAGTAGTCAGAACCTAGAAAGCTTACTTTTAGCTAAGGAGTCTAATTTCAAAGTCATATTAGTTTTTAAGTAACTTCATAATAATTAGCAGCCCCAGTCTGGAATTTCTACATTGAGGCTCATTTTTGTTAGATATTCTACTCACAAAAAATACATATTTTTGTTGGAGGCAGCATAAGAGTGTATCTTAATTTCTAAATCTGAGTTCAAGTATGAGAGGCCCATTATAATTAGTGGTAAGGATATAATGTCATTTGTTGAAAATTTACATCATATCCTGGGCTCTGTCTAATTTTTAATGTCCTTACAATAATCCTAGGAGGTCATTACCATTCTTTTCACTCTTTAATATTTCTTATTTTAATCTCTCCAACTGAAACTCAGATTAAATTACTTGTTTGATGTCATCCAGACAGCAGCTGGCAAAACTTTTACTTGAATTCAGGTCTGTCCAAAGCGAACAGTGTTTGCACTTGTTGTTTTCTTTTAGTATTTTAGCTTGAAAGCAATCTTAAGAGCAACAACAACAACAACAACAACAACAAATGAACTATGTATTGGATTACCATGATAACTCATAACAAGTATGAGTTAAACTTGAGTTCCAAATCAATGCCACTTGCATAATGCCTGTGCTCCTGTGGGTTCACTGTAATCACTTTTAAACAAGAGCCTCTCTACAGGTGTTCCATTGTTTTAAAAAGTCATGTGCTAACACAGACATTGTGTTATCTTCTTTTTATTAACTAGTCAAACAATTCTCTTACTTTATTTAGAGAAAAGAGGTTAATCTTGGCAAATAAAGAGACTTTGAAATAATTGGCAGAAATCAGAGCTTCATATACTGTGGCTAATGCTGTTATCACCTCTGTTGCAAAGTCAGGACACCTTGTTTGGAAAATTGGAGTAGCTTAGTGCAGGTTCCAGGGAGGGAGGATATGCTTGGTAGTTCTCTCTTCTTCTAGCTCCCCTCCCCTGCTGCCCCATTCTCTTTCTCTCTCTCTCTCATTTGGAACACAGGCAAGAGAACTCTGTTCTCTGCAGTAACTGCTTTATAGCCTGAAGCATGAGATCTGATCATTAATGTCCTACCTTGGATCAGGAAACACGTTATTATTAGCTAAAAAGTTATTCATATTTAAAAGAAATAGCAAACCAACACAATACCCTACAGTTTTGGCCACTGCATACTGAATTTTACAAGTTAGGAAACTGCCACTAGAAAGACTCTACCCCTTTATTAAATTATTCAAACCTTATTTTCTATGTAGCTAACTAAGTCTCTTTCTTAAATCTTGTGATCTCAGGTATGAGTGGTGGGAGGTGAGAGATAGCCTAAACAGATCATCTCCTCGGGTTTTGGGTTTGGTTTTTTGTTTGTTTGTTTGTTTTTTAAATATATCATTCTCCCCCTGCCCTCTCTACAAACTTTAGTCATGTTCCAATCTGAGGGTAAAAGGCCAGCTGAAAGGTCGTTCAAAAATCTCATAGCCTTGTGACTCTCTAGCTATATTCTTGGACCAAATTTACTCATAAACCTGATTTTTTTTTAAAGGTTTATTTATTTATTTTAGAGAGAGTGTGTAAGAGCCAGGGGGAGGGGTAAGGGCAGAGGGAGAGGAAGAGTCTCAAGCAGACTCCCTACTGAGCATGAAGCCTCATGAGGGACTCTATCCCAGGAGCCTGAGATCATGACCTGATCCAAAATCAGAGTTGGATGCCCAACCTACTGAGCCACCCAGGCACCCTCATAAGCCTAATTTTACTGTTTATGTTCAGTTTGTAAGAAATAGATAAATGGTTGATGGTGAAATTTTCCATGGAGGGATCAGGCTATTACCACCTTAACCTACTGATGACCCTTAACATCATTAAAAGTAGGACCTATGAAGTGTTTTTGCAATAATAATGATGATAATAATAATAATAATAAATAACGTGAGTGCAATAGAGCTTCAGAGCTAACTTCTGTCTCCAGGGATAATGAAGAGTAAAGAACATTGTCAATGACGCCACCAGGAAGCAAACAGACAAAATCAGAAGACGAGTCCATCTATAGCACAACTGGAACAAGTCCAGAGCATAACACAAAGAGAGCAAGAAGAGAGGACCCACTCTAGATTAAGGGACCCTCAAGAGACACATCAGACAGTGCAGTGCATTCTGATTAGAACAAGTCCAATGTAAAAAACATTTCATTATGAAGACATTTGGGTGACTGTGGACTTGCTTATTACTAGGCATTAACAATGAATTGTTGCTATGCTTACATGTAATAATGGCACAGGGGTTTTAAAATTATGTCCTTTTTTAATTCTTTTTAAGAATTTATTTATTTATTTGACAGAGAGAGAGAGATCACAAGTAGGCAGAGAGAGGGGCAGGGAGAGAGAGGAACGGAAGCAGGCTCCCTGCCTAGCAGAGAGCCCGATGTGGGGCTCGATCCCAGGACCCTGGTATCATGACCTGAACCGAAGGCAGAAGCTTTAACCCACTGAGCCACCCAGGTGCCCCAAATTATGTCCCTTTTTTATTATGCTAAGCAAAATACATCAATCAGAAAAAGACAATTATATGATCTCACTGATACAAGGGATCTGAGAAACAAGACAGGGGATCATAGGGGAAGGGAGGGAAAAATGAAGCAAGATGAAACCAAAGAGGAAGACAAACTGTAAGAGACTCTTAATCTCAGAAAACAAACTGAGGGTGCTGTAGGGGAGGGGGGGGGGGGGATGGGGTGGCTGGTGAGGGACATTGGGGAGGGTATGTGCTATGGTGAGCACTGCAAATTATGGTAAGCCTGATGAATCACAGACCTGTACCCCTGAAACAAATAGCACATCATATGTTAGTACAAAATAATAAAATTATATCCCTTTTTAGAAATGAAAGAAAAAGAAAGAAAGAAATAGCTGGGTCTTCTTAGCTCTTAAGTCTTTAATCAAAATAGAAGGCATGAGTATCTCAACAGGAAGCTCTCCATGGCTTCACTTGGAAAAATAAGGCAATATTTTTTTAAATGGTCAGTGGTAGGAGGTGGGGGAAACAGCAGTTTTTAAAGATCTCTCTTGATGAAAGGTAGGATAAAAAGGACTTGCAGGCCCTGGATTGGAGGTGCTGCAGATGCTTAGAAACTGGGTCCTGCCTGGGCACTGCTGGGAAATAGGTGTGTAGGGGACAGAGCAGATCTGACCCTGGAGCTTGAGTGGCTCAGAGTTGGACACCAACCAAAGAGGAAATGGGCGTCCTCACATCAACAATCAAGAATTAGGAGGTTATGGACACCCAGGGGGAAAGTAACACGGAGACTCCAAAGTCTGAAAGGGCAGGTAGTTACCAACTGAAAGTGCCACAGGGAGGGAAAGACAGGGAAGCAGAAACTCAGGGAGCTGTGTGAGCACTGGCGCCAGTAACAAAAGACCTCAATAAAAGGGCCACACCCATTTATGATGTAGTTGGAAAGACACGAGCCAAAAGAATCTGGCCTCAAATTTCTCCCCGACTGTGCCCTGTGACCCTGAACTTCCAGCCCAGTGCCCCGGTGCCTGGCACAGAGAAAGGAGAAACGAATTACCATGAAACTCAATTTCTCCAGTGCAGAATAGGGATTTTACCTGCCCCACAGGGCTGCTCTCAGGAAAAAAAATGAATGTAGTAAAGGTATCAGGAAATACCTAACACGCCTTGAACAGGTGCTGTAACAGTTCCTTTTCCTTCTTTTCAATTATGATCTCCCATGTTTACTTTCGGTTGGGGCCGGGGAGACAAAGAATGATAACAAGCAAAGGTCAGTGATGTATGTAGCTTGAAAGGGAAGTGAGAAGCAAGAGAGAAAGAGTCCTGCTGGGACAGGGTTGGGGACTTGTCAGGGGAATGTGGGGTATTTAAATTATTGGTACCTTTCAGAAGCAGCTTCCAGCTGCAAATTCCTATTAGGACAGAACTGTGGGATGTTTTCTATTTTGAACTAAAATAACCTTAATGCTTTAAATCGTTAATGCTTTAAATGTAAATGGTAAATGCTTCGAATTGGTTAATTTCTATATGTGATCTCTTGACCTTATTTCCATTGTCAATGAAGTTTCTCTTAGGAGGGCATGGCAGTCTGGTGAGAAATATGTGTCCACATGCAGTGACAGGTAAGGAAAGGGAGAAGAATCATCTTGATGCTGTGTTTGCAAAGTGAGTGTAATGTTTTTGCTTCCATGATGTGTTATTGGAAGTGGGTTGTTAGGTGTATGTGTGGGAGGGGGCTTGGTGAAGATAGCTTTTCTACTACAAAAAGATGATCTAAAGCTAAATTCTGTTGATGTCATTCCCTTGGTTATAACCCTCAGTGTTCCTGTGGCCTTCCCCCCAACCATACCCTATACCAGTGCCCCAAGGAGAAAATCCTAGCTCCTCAGTGTGATAGACAAACCTTTCTGTTCTATCCTCAGCATTCTGTGTGGCCTCACTGGTCACTTCTCCACTTTTCCACAATTAGCCTGAAGCCAAACTAAACTATTTAAGTTTCCTTTGTGCTTTCTGAATTTTTGTAAATGATATCCACTCTACCTGCAATCTTTTTCTCCTTCAACCCTGATTATCTTCAAACTCCTACTTCTGCTTTACATCCTGGCTTAGAAGTCACTTCTTCCAGGAAATCTTCTGAGTCTGAGACCAGGTCAATATCTTTCTCACCCTGTGCTATTCTAGTACCTAGTGTCTCTTTCTGTTGCAGCAAAAATCACTCTGCGTAGTAGTTATCTAAGTACATATCTTCCCCCTGCAAAACCGTGGATGTTTAAGGAACAAGACAAATACTGTGCTGTCTTGACTATCACAACTCTGTAATATAACTGGAAGTCAGGCATTGTGATGAAAACCAGCTTTGGTTTTCTTTGTCAATAGTCCCCTGGTGATTCGGGGTCTTATCTGGTTTCATACAAATTTTAAGATTCCAGTTCTGTGAAAAATGTAGATCGTATTTTGATAAGGATAGCATAGAAAGTATAGGCTGCTCTGGCAGCAATAGCACTACTGGGTATTTACCCTAAAGATACAGATGTAGTGAAAAGAAGGGGCACATGAACCCCAATGTTCATAACAGCAATGTCCACAATAGCGAAACTGTGGAAGGAGCTGAGATGCCCTTCAACAAACAAATGGGTAAATAAGATGTGGTCCATTTATACAATGGAATATTACTCAGCCATCAGAGAGGATGAATACCCACCATTTTCACTGACATGGATGGGATGGGAGGGGATTATGCTGAGTGAAATAAGTCAAGCAGAGAAAGATGATGATCATATAGTTTCACTCATATGTGGAACATGAGATATAGTGCAGAGGACCACAGGGGAAGGGAGGGAAAACTGAAGGGGAAGAAATCAGAGAGGGAGACAACCCATGACAAACTCTGGACTCCAGGAAACAAATTGAGGGTTGCAGAAGGGAGGGGGGGATGGGGTAATTGGATTTGGGTTATTAAGGAGGGCACGTATTTGGATGTTATATGCAACTGATGAATCATTGAACACTACATCAAAAAACTAATGATGTACTCCATATGTTGGCTAATTGAACATAATAATCAAAAAAAGTAAGGGACAAGACTTGTCCAGTCAATCCTGTATACCGAACACCTGAAAGATAGTAAATATTCAATAAATATTTGTTAAATAAATGAGAGAATGAACTGTGTCTTACCTCCATATTTCTGGAACTGAAATGTGTACCTGGTACATAGCACCAAGTTATGAGGAGTGAAAAGTTGAAGGAATGAGTCAATGCAATCATTGTGAAAGAAATGAGACTCAGCTATGCAGTTATTATTTGGATCTCACGATAAGTCTTTGTATTGGTCTCTGCCTGTACAATCTTTGTCCTAGCTCCTGAATGAGCTCTGACACCTCCTACTCGATTTCTGATCTTATACCCAAGCAGAGTTATGGTGTGACATGTGTTGGCACCATCACCTTCTACCTTGGTCTTTGTTTTCAGATACACTCTGACTTCTTGTAATGGCTGGCATTCAGCATTGAACATCAATGGACACATGAGAGGTTCTGACATTAAATTACTGCTTCCTCTTTCTTGGGCTGTTTTTGCAAGGACTTCCTTAAATGCTGAGTGATCTCATGAAGCTATATATTATGTGAAAGCAAAACATCAATGAATTTGGAATAGAAGAATGGATTGAGACTGAGAATCACAAGTACTCTGAAATCTTGGTTTTCCATATAGGTACCTTAATCTTTGACCATTGATTTTCACCCATAATGGATTTGAGTTTGTCATAATCCCTTGGGCTTTGTTTTGAACTGATGACACCCTTCATGGTCATTGTTTTCGCTAGACTCTATTATGTATTGGCCCAGTTTCAAGTTATCTCTTTATTTAATTTCTTTATGTATGATATATCCCATGATTTGAACAATATAATTTATTGTTGTTGACTCTACTCTCCCCCAAACCCATATTATCATTTGTTGACATCATATTAAAATTTCAGCATTGAGTTTTGAGGGGAAAATAATCCTAAGAGAGTTGAATCTTGGAACACCATGTTATAAAATGATTGCTCACCCTCACAAGCTCATCTTTTCACTACCCCACATTACTTTTACTCCATGTGTAAAAAGTATCTAGTAAGACGTTCTTTAAGGTCTTCCAATATACCCTGTTCTCCCACCTCTGGGCCTTCATGCTAGCTGTCCTATCTGCCTTAACACCACCTTCCCTGTTCTTCATATGGCTGATTTGGTTTAGGGTGTTATATTTTCCCAAGTCTCCTTGCTGAGCATGCAAAACTGAATCTTCATTTGTCCTATAGTAACAACCTACTAACTGCTTTTTCTGTAATGAATTAGCTTTCAGCCCCTGGATAATAAGTTGAATAATGGGCCTCAATGGCATGGTCCTAATGCCTAGAACTTGTGAACAGTATCTTAGATGGCAAAAGAGATCTTGCAGATGTTATGAAGAATCTTGAGGTGGGTTATCTAGGTGGATCTTATCCCAACCACCCTTATGATATAAGAGAGAAGCACAAGATTTGAAAAACAGAGGAAGTCTTATGAAAACTGAAGCAAGATGCTATGTCACCAGTTTTGAAGATAGAAGAAGAGTTTCATGAGCTAAGGGATCTAAGGACTGTATCTATTGAAGCTGGCAAAGTCAAGGAAACAGATTCCTCCCAGAGTTTCCAGAGGGAGCTCAATCTTGCCTATACCTTGATTTTGCCCATGAAACTGACTTTTGGGGATGCCTGGGTGCCTCAGTTGGTTAAGCATCTGCCTTGGGCTCAGGTCATGACCCCAGAGTCCTGGGATCAAGTCCCACATCAGGCTCCCTGTTCAGTGGGGATCCTGCTTCTCCCTCTGTCTGCTCTGTCTGCTGCTCCTCCTGCTTGTGCTCTCTCTCTGATAGATAAATAATAAAATCTTAAAAAAGTAAAGAAACTGATTTTGGTCTTCTGATTTCCAGAACAATGAGAGAATAAAGGGATGTGTTGTTTTAATACACCAAATTTGTGGTAATTTGTTACAATGGCCTTAGGGAAGCTAATATCCCTCCAAATTGCTTATGACCCACTCATTTGGTTTCTACCAGGAGAGCTTTCTCTCTGAGTTTGGTTCATGGTTAGATGCTATTTTTTGCCATAACATTTTTTGTTTCCCCTAGCACATTTATTGTGTGTCTCACTACCTGAATCATCAGTTTTGTGAGGACAGGGCCCATACTTGTCTTGTTAATCTTGGCATTCTTAATCCTTTGTCTTGTGTATTTTGCATCTGGTTGTATGAAATTACTGTTAACCTTAAAAATAAAACTGCCAGTTATTTTATCAGCAAAAAGCGGTATAATCAGGAGTAGCAGAGAATTACAGTCTAGGATAAGCAAGTTATAGAAAAAACAAAAAACAAAAAACAAAAACAAACCACAAACAAGTCCATAGAACAAAGGATAGGAATGCAGAATCCTCTTTGATGGAGGAAAGGGGAGTTGGGAGGACTGTCTTTTTTTTTTTAAGTTTATTTATTTATTTGAGAGAGCGAGAGCTAGAGAGAGAGAACACACACAGAGGGAGAGGGAAAGAGGGAAGCAGACTCCCCGATGAACAGGGAACAAGACACAGGGCTCTATCCCAGCACCCGGTGATCATGACCTGAGCTGAAGGCAGAGGCTCAACAGACTGAGACACTCCCAGGTGCCCTGGGAGGACTCTTACAAACAAAAAGTCATGTTGGAGGAAACTGGGAGCTTGACATCTAGTGGCTTTTCATTGGCTGAGCTGTGACTGTCTCTCATTGGCTGGGTTGTTGCCAGGGGAGAAGAAAAGCCTTTCTTCCTCAGCTGGGGTAGTAAGGTAGTATTCATGTGCTAGGTCCCTGTTTTTCTGTGGGGTGTGCTTTTTACAAGGAGTGATAGAATGTGAAAGCTCCCCCTGCCAACCTCCCGACTTCATTCTAAACAAAATTTTCTTTTATTAATTTTCACATTACCCAAGTTAGACCATTTGCAATTTCATATAATTCAGTAATTCAACCCAATAGGTTTTCAGTAAAGGTGTGTGGAACATACACATAGAAGGAGAAGGGCACTTTAAATGTCAGGAGTCGGTTCTGAACACCATCTCTTACCTCTTGCAGTTTCCTAATCAGAGAAGCTGGAAAGATCACATGAGTGAGGGAGTCCCACTGCTGGAAGCCTCTTTTCCTGTAAATCCTGTCCAAAAATACAATAGCTGCACCAGTTACTGAGTGTTAGCAAACCCAGAGTCATAAGACAAAGAATAGGAGTCTGGATCTCATCATATAAAGTGTTTTGCAGGAATTAGTTCATTAAGCCTGGCAACAGCCCTCAAGTAGATGCTATTTTATTCTCAGTTTATAGACCAGGAAATTGAGACAGAGACAGTTTAAGTGGCATGCCTAGGGTCATGTTTCTTGCTAGTGGTATTGCCAGGATTCAAATTCAGAGTGACTCCAAGCCCCACCATCCTCCATTGCCTTTGAGAAGCACCACTCCTAGTCAGGCGTTAGCACCACAAATAACATATCAGAAATTGGTGTGTGTCTCTCTGGGTAGGGTGGCTCTGGCTGGGACATGGCATGCCAGGGAGGGATTCTCGAGAGTGTCCCCGAACACCACGAGCCCCACTTTTTTGTGAAAAGGATGCAGTTCTGCTGATAACTCTTCCTCCTGCAAAGTCAGTCATATTTTCTGCAGCATAGGAGCTAGTATTTTTGCCAGAAAACTGACATCTGACAAGACCTCTAAGTTCAAACAGTTCAGACAGGTCATAGGAAATAAGAGACAAAGGGAATGGATCTGTGTGAAAATAAAATAACTGTATCCAAAGCTTCTTTAGGTTATTATGGTATTATTAAGATAAAACTAACAAATGTATGTTATTATTGTATTATCATAAAGATGTGCTTTTTCCTTGAGGATGTTTTTCCTTGATAGGCTTTTTTCCCCTCTGGTTTGCTAAGGTATAATTGATAAGTGATTCATATAATTTAAAGTACACAGCATGATGGTTTGCAATATTTGTGTATATATATAAATGACCACAACCCAGTTAATTAACACATCCATCACCTCCCATGTGTGTGTGTGTGTGTGTGTGTGTGAGCTAAGAACACTTGAGATCTACTCCCTTAGCAAATGTCAATTGTACAATGCAGTATTTTTAAGTGTAGCTATCACTCTGCATTAGATCTCTAGAACTGATTCATCTTATATCTGGAAGTTCATGCCCTTTGACTGACATCCCTCCATTTCCTCCCCTACCCACCCCAGTGCCTGGAAACCACCATTCTACCCTGTCTCTTTGTTTTTGACTTTTTAGATTCTGCAAGTGAGTGATACCATACATTATTTGTCTATCTCTGCCTGACTTATCATAGATAAGTTCTTACATTTTTTAATATCGCAAACAATTTCCCGAGATCTATCATTTTGTCAACTCAAACCAGGCGCAGCAAAAATAACCCAGAGTGGGTTTTGGAAAATAGTGATGGTAGATTCATCATTGCCTTAGCTGCATCTTGAGTGCCCTAACTGAGAACTTACGGTTTTTGTTATGATAGAGGCTGTTGGTATAGTCCTCTGAGACTAAAAGCCTGATGCCGGTACATTTCTCACCATAAACATGCAAAGATACAAATGTCCGGGTTGTTTTATTCTGTGTATTTAGCTGAGCTTCTAAACATCAAGAAGCCACATTGACATGGCAAGTGAAAGTTGTCAAAGGTAAGAGGAATCTTCTGTATCTCATCTCACAGATGTGCTTTCCCACGGAGTGACTCCTTCTTATTATTGAGGGAAGCTCCGGTATTGAGACTCCCATTGCAAAGTCCACTTGCAATTTCCTTCCTTGTCACAACAAGCTTTTGAATGTTTAGTTATTGTTTCTTGAATAAATGGTATCTTTTTTTTTTT